>CM056576.1:1895000-1965000 GCA_029721435.1 Gymnothorax reevesii
TACAAAAGCATTTACAGTACTCCTTACGCACCTAAAACAATACACACAGAACCTGAATACAAAAGCATTTACAGTACTCCTTACACACCTAAAACAATACACACAGAACCTGAATACAAAAGCATTTACAGTACTCCTTACGCACCTAAAACAATACACACAGAACCTGAATACAAAAGCATCTACTGTACTCCTTATACACCTAAAATAATACACACAGAACCTGAATACAAAAGCATTTACTGTACTTTTTACGCACCTAAAATAATACACACAGAACCTGAATACAAAAACATATACTGTACTCCTAACGCACCTAAAATAATACACACAGAACCTGAATACAAAAGCATTTACAGTACTCCTTACGCACCTAAAACAATACACACAGAACCTGGATACAAAAGCATTTACAGTACTCCTTACGCACCTAAAACAATACACACAGAACCTGAATACAAAAGCATTTGCAGTACTCCTCACGCACCTAAAACAATACACACAGAACCTGAATACAAAAGCATTTACAGTACTCCTTACGCACCTAAAACAATACACACAGAACCTGAATACAAAAGCATCTACTGTACTCCTTATACACCTAAAATAATACACACAGAACCTGAATACAAATGCATTTACTGTACTCTTTACGCACCTAAAATAATACACACAGAACCTGAATACAAAAGCATTTACTGTACTCCTTACGCACCTAAAATAATACACACAGAACCTGAATACAAAAACATATACTGTACTCCTAACGCACCTAAAATAATACACACAGAACCTGAATACAAAAGCATTTACAGTACTCCTTACGCACCTAAAACAATACACACAGAACCTGAATACAAAAGCATTTACAGTACTCCTTACACACCTAAAACAATACACACAGAACCTGAATACAAAAGCATTTACAGTACTCCTTACACACCTAAAACAATACACACAGAACCTGAATACAAAAGCATTTACAGTACTCCTTACACACCTAAAACAATACACACAGAACCTGAATACAAAAGCATTTACAGTACTCTTTACGCACCTAAAACAATACACACAGAACCTGAATACAAAAGCATTTACAGTACTCCTTACGCACCTAAAATAATACACACAGAACCTGAATACAAAAGCATCTACTGTACTCCTTATACACCTAAAATAATACACACAGAACCTGAATACAAAAGCATTTACTGTACTCCTTACGCACCTAAAATAATACACACAGAACCTGAATACAAAAACATATACTGTACTCCTAACGCACCTAAAATAATACACACAGAACCTGAATACAAAAGCATTTACAGTACTCCTTACGCACCTAAAACAATACACACAGAACCTGGATACAAAAGCATTTACAGTACTCCTTACGCACCTAAAACAATACACACAGAACCTGAATACAAAAGCATTTGCAGTGCTCCTCACGCACCTAAAACAATACACACAGAACCTGAATACAAAAGCATTTACAGTACTCCTTACGCACCTAAAACAATACACACAGAACCTGAATACAAAAGCATTTACTGTACTCCTTACGCACCTAAAATAATACACACAGAACCTGAATACAAAAGCATCTACTGTACTCCTTATGCACCTAAAATAATACACACAGAACATGAATACAAAAGCGTTTACTCTACTCCATACGCACCTAAAATAATACACACAGAACTTGAATACAAAAGCATTTACTGTACTCCTTACGCACCTAAAATTATATATATATATGATATATGTCCGTTACATATTTGATTGAAATAGAAGGCCTTTGGGTAGACAGGAAAATCCCAAATTTTCAAGTTCCAAAAGTGAATGGTTTGGTTGCTAGGGCCTCCAGAAGGGTCACCCTCTGGAGGGCCAAAATTGAACTTTTTGAATCTGTGTTGGGGGAAGTTTTGGAAAATCATACAATTTTGATGCGCTCTTTTGGGCGCCACCTATAGTGGGCGCTGGAATACACCACTTTCAGCCCAAGTAGCACTTATGTTTGAGGCATTCCTTGCTTGTGCCCCCAAAACCCCAAGATTTTTTATTTAGGCTATGATTGGATAATAGTGGCTTGTGCTACTGCACTTGGAATTAAGGTGAGATGCTGAGGGCGCGGAATTATAGTTGGCGCTCTATTTGGTGAAAATGCAAAAATAGGGGTATTTTGCGGCTGTAGATCTCCACAAGCCCCCATCAGATTTGAATTAAACCTGTTTTATTTGATAACCCTACATGACCTCTATGTGGACCAAAAAGGTTGAAGTGGGGTTCAGCTGTATTAACCCCTTTTTGACCATCCCAGTTAGGCAAGGTTTCAAATGTGAATTAGTACAATAAATGGTCTATTGATTGAATAAAGGAATGAAGGCAACAAGGCCTGATGGGAAGGTACCCAACTAAAGCTGCACACATCTGGCCCTTGGGCAAGGGTTATTTCATTAGCTGGAGGGCCTGAAATAAAAATCTATTCATCCCAGTGAGCAGCAGTGAGACTGGGACAGGAAAAGCAGTACATGTAACTGCACATGTGGGGGGGCCCAGGACGGGGGTCAGATAGCGCCCTCTGCTGAGCAGAAGGTGGAAAAGATCAGCAAAAAGGAGTCACCACATTTTCTCATTCACATCTGACTGCATCAAGCTGTTGCACTGTGTCCTGTCAGTTTCACCAGACAATGTGCACAATTTTTACTTTCTAACTCGTGGCTCGTTTCATGTTTTCCATCGTTATCTCCAAAAAATAACAGACTAGGGGGGAAAAACCAAGTGTCTGACATCATACTTTCACGTGAGTTTTCTCTCACAAAGTAGGGGTGATGGAGATAATGAGTGATTTATTTTCCTGAAATTAGCATGACAAAAGCAGGAAGATTTTTTTTTTTTATTTATTCATGAGCGGTAAAGCGTGCAATCCGTCCGGCCCCGCCTCCAATCTTCTAAACATGTCAAATGAAGTCAGCAGAAGGCCGGACCCTGTCCATCGATTCAGAAGAGAGCTTTAAACTACTGATTGCTCCACTGAAAATCATCCACTGGCACTGAATTCAAACTTACACCTATGCTGACTTATGTACCATAACAGTACAACATAGAAAAGCGTATGGAATGGTCACGTGACACCTTTCAGAATGATGGTCAAAAAGGGTTAAAAGCAATTGAACCCTACATCAATCTTTCCAGTCCACATTGGGAACATGTAGGGCTATCTAATGAAATGGATTGCATTCAAATCTGATCGGGGCGCATGAAGATCTCTAGCCACAAAACACTTGTACCCCAATTTTTGCATTTTCACTGATTTGAGCGCCACCTAAAGCTCCGCGCCCTCACCATCTCAGTACAATTTCAAATGAAGTCGCACAAGACACTATAAAAGAATTACATCTTGTAACAATATGCTTGGGTTAATGAGGGCGCAAGTAAGGAATGCCTCAAACGTGACAGCTACTTTGGTCCAAGATGGCGTATTCAAGTGCCCCCTTTAGGTGGCGCCCTAAACAGCCCACCGAAATTTCAGGATTTTCCAAAACTGCTCCTAATATAGACTGAAAACTATAAGAATGAAGCTGGGTTATGGACGGCACACAGAGAAACATCAACTCAAATACCTATTTTTCTTGAAAGTTAAATTTTGGCCCTCTCGAGGGTGACCCTTCTGGAGACCATAAAAAGCAAACCGTCAACTTCTGGAACCTAAAAAACTGGAATTTTCCTATTAACTAATATGTCTTAAACCAAAAGAAATTTCAGGCCATTTACTATCACACATATATTAACCCCTAATAGAAATCCGCCTGACGGTTATAAATTCTGGCAGTTAGATGGAACCTGAACAAATAAGCCTGTACTGTACAGCTTAAAATAAATACAAATGGAATTTGAGAATGTCATTTTGATACACAAGGCACCTAAAATAAATGGACACGGAACCTGAAAATACATACAAGTCATCACAGTACTCCTCACACAATTAAAATAAATAAATAACAATTAACACATGAAGCCTCAACATGCACAGTACTTCAGACACCCAAAATAAATACAGACAGACCCTGAACACACACACCTTACTGTAAGCCTTACGCACCGAGCAGTGAAACACAAGCAGAATAGATCAAGATTTACACTCCTGACACACAGAATACAGGATCACTTACCTTCTGCTGCAGGAGACAGTGGAAGGTGAACACAAAGACACCCTGGAGGGTGTTGAAGAGAGTGAACAGATACGCCATCACCACAGACGACTCGTTCATGAAGAACAGGCCAAACGACCAGGTCAGGCCCAGTAGGCAGAGAAGCGCAAAGGCTCCTAAAACCCAGGACCTACAACACACAAACACACCTCAAACCACAGCTCACCAAACCCACCTCAAACTGCAGCTCAGCAAACACACCTCAAACCGCAGCTCAGCAAAGACACCTCAAACCGCAGCTCAGCAAACGCACCTCAAACCGCAGCTCAGCAAACACACCTCAAACCGCAGCTCAGCAAACACACCTCAAACCGCAGCTCAGCAAACACACCTCAAACCGCAGCTCAGCAAACACACCTCAAACCGCAGCTCAGCAAACACACCTCAAACTGCAGCTCAGCAAACACACCTCAAACTGCAGCTCAGCAAACACACCTCAAACCGCAGCTCGGCAAACACACCTCAAACCGCAGCTCACCAAACACACCTCCAACTGCAGCTCACCAAACACACCTCAAACCGCAGCTCACCAAACACACCTGAAACTGCAGCTCACCAAACACACCTGAAACTGCAGCTCACCAAACACACCTGAAACAGCAGCTCACTAAACACAACTCAAACCGCAGCTCACCAAACACACCTCAAAGCTGCAGTTGGAGGGGTGTTTGGTGAGCTGCAGTTTGAGGTGTGTTTGGTGAGAGAGGAGGACAGAGGGTAGACTCAGGAGGAGACAGGAGGACAGAGGGCAGACTAAGGAGGAGAGAGGAGGACGGAGGGCAGACTCAGGAGGAGAGAGGAGGACAGAGGGCAGACTCAGGAGGAGACAGGAGTACAGAGGGCAGACGCAGGAGGAGAGAAGAAGACAGAGGGCAGACTCAGGAGGAGACAGGAGTACAGAGGGCAGACGCAGGAGGAGAGAGGAGAACAGACGGCAGACTCAGGAGGACACAGGAGGAGAGATGGCAGACTCAATAGGAGAGCGGAGGGCAGACAGCAGACTCAGGAGGAGACAGGAGGACAGAGCGCAGACTAAGGAGGTGTGAGGAGGATGGAGTGCAGACTCAGGAGGAGAGAGGAGGACAGAGGGCAGACGCAGGAGGTGTGGAGAGGACAGAGGGCAGTCGCAGGAGGAGACAGGAGTACAGAGGGCAGACGCAGGAGGAGAGAGGAGGACAGAGGGCAGACGCAGGAGGAGAAAGGAGGAGGGGTGGAAGACTCAAGAGGGGAGGGGGGGAGAGATGGCAGACTCAATAGGAGAGAGGAGGACAGACGGTAGACTCAGGAGGAGAGAGGAGGACAGAGGGCAGACGCAGGAGGTGTGGAGAGGACAGAGGGCAGTCGCAGGAGGAGACAGGAGGACAGGGGGCAGACGCAGGAGGAGAGAGGAGGACAGAGGGCAGACTCAGGAGGAGAGAGGAGGAGAGATGGCAGACTCAGGAGGAGAGAGGAGGAGAGATGGCAGACTCAATAGGAGAGAGGAGGACAGACGGTAGACTCAGGAGGAGACAGGAGGACAGAGGGCAGACTCAGGAGGAGAGAGGAGGACAGAGGGCAGACTCAGCAAGAGAGACGAGGACAGACGACAGACTCAGGACGAGAGAAAAGGACAGAGGGCAGGCTCAGCAAGAGAGAGGAGGACAGAGGGCAGACTCAGGAGGAGAGAGGAGGACAGAGGGCAGACTCAGGAGGAGAGAGGAGGACAGAGGGCAGACTCAAGAGGAGAGAGGAGGACAGAGGGCAGACTCAGGAGGAGAGAGGAGGACAGAGGGCAGACTCAGGAGGAGAGAGGAGGACAGAGGGCAGACTCAGGAGGAGAGAGGAGGACAGAGGGCAGACTCAGGAGGAGACAGGAGGAGAGAGGGCAGACTCAAGAGGAGAGAGGAGGACAGAGGGCAGACTCAGGAGGAGAGAGGAGGACAGAGGGCAGACTCAGGAGGAGAGAGGAGGACAGGGGGCAGACTCAGGAGGAGAGAAAAGGACAGAGGGCAGACTCAGGAGGAGAGAGGAGGACAGAGGGCGGACTCAGCAAGAGAGACGAGGACAGACGGCAGACTCCAGAGGAGAGAGGAGGACAGAGGGCAGACTCAGGACGAGAGAAAAGGACAGAGGGCAGGCTCAGCAAGAGAGAGGAGGACAGAGAGCAGGCTCAATTGGGGAGAGGAGGACAGAGGGCAGACTCAGGAGGAGAGAGGAGGACAGAGGGCAGACTCAGGAGGAGAGAGGAGGACAGAGGGCAGACTCAGGAGGAGAGAGGAGGACAGAGGGCAGACTCAGGAAGAGAGAGGAGGACAGAGGGCAGACTCAGGAAGAGAGAGGAGGACAGAGGGCAGACTCAGGTGGAGAGAGGAGAACGGAGGGCAGGCTCAGGAGGAGAGAGGAGGACAGAGGGCAGACTCAGGAGGAGAGAGGAGGACAGAGGGCAGACTCAGGAGGAGAGAGGAGGACAGAGGGCAGACTCAGGAGGAGAGAGGAGGACAGAGGGCAGACTCAGGAAGAGAGAGGAGGACAGAGGGCAGACTCAGGAAGAGAGAGGACGAGAGAGGGCAGACTCAGGTGGAGAGAGGAGAACGGAGGGCAAACTCAGTAGGAGACAGGAGGACAGAGGGCAGAAGAGGAGACGGGTGAGGAGAGGACAGGCGAGGAGAGGACGGGCAGAAGAGGATGGCCGAGGAGACGACTGGCAAGGGGAAGACGGGCGAGGAGAGGACAGGCGAGGAGAGGACGGGCGATGAGAGGACGGGCGATGAGAGGACGGGCACGGAGAAGACGGGCAAGGAGAGGACAGGGGAGGAGAAAACAGGCGAGGAGAGGACAGGTGAAGAGAGGATGGCCGAGGAGAGGACGGGCGGGGAGAGGACGGGCGAGGGGAGGACGGGCGCGGAGAGGACAGGCGCGGAGAGGACAGGCGAGGAGAGGACAGGGGAGGTGAAAACAGGCGAGGAGAGGACGGGCACGAAGAGGACAGGCAAGGAGAGGACGGGCGAGGAGAGGACAGGCGAAGAGAGGACGGACGAGGAGAGGACGGGCGCGGAGAGGACGGGCGAGGAGAGGACAGGCGAGGGGAGGTCGGGTGAGGAGAGGACGGGCGAGGGGAGGTCGGGCGAGGAGAGGTCGGGCGAGGAGAGGTCGGGCGAGGAGAGGACGGGCGAGGAGAGGATGGGCGAGGAGAGGATGGGCGAGGAGAGGACAGGCGAGGGGAGGTCGGGCGAGGAGAGGACAGGCGAGGGGAGGTCGGGCGAGGAGAGGACGGGCGAGGAGAGGACAGGCACTTGTTCATCTATAAGAACATATTTCCAGTGCTAAAGCGCCGCCAACCCCCATGCATGCAATGCTTACGAAAAGAAAAGGAAAAACATGCGTAAAAGCGCATGAAAAACGGTTTTATTAAATTCTTAATTTAATTCAATTTTCAGGTTCTCTCTATTATTAAGCGAAAAGGTGGACTGTTTAATTTAATTTCATTGTAGTACTGATTGATTTATGCTTTGGCACTAAAGATTTCAAATCAGTAAAGTCAATACCTCCTCATTTATTAGGCCACAAAAACCATATAAAAAAGGCGAGAGACCATAGCAGATACATTAGAATTACATAAAAATCCAGCGTGAGATTTTTAAATCCCATACGGCAGAAACAGCAGGTTTTCCTACACGTTTGCACACAGTTGAGTTAAGTCAGGATGAGAATGACGGTGAGCCTGGGTTGGATGCAGGTGCCGTGGCGATGCCGAGTACCTGATGCTCTCCATGCGGCTGGGGTCGGGTTTGAGGGAAGAGGAGCCCTTCAACAGCTTCGCCAAACTCATCCCCAGGAAGATCAGATTCAGCTTCAAAGCAGGAGAAGACCACACACGACTGTAACGTACCGTACTACAATTTACCACAGTTTACAGTCGCTTACTGTACTGTAATTTACCAAACTGGAGTGTAATTCACTGATGCTCACGTCGCTGTATTTTACTAACCTGCAGTTCAGTGCACTGAACACTGGCTTAAGTACAGAGGGTAACACTACTGAGGAAACACTACTCAGGAAACACTACTGCATCTCATCCATCAGTAATTTACTGAGGTTTACTTCACTGCAGCGTGCAGTGAGTTAATCTCACTGTAGTTTACTTTACTCTTGCTTTATTGTAGCTTACAACACATTACAATACAGCTTTACTGTAGTGTGGTTTGAATCATTTACTGTAGCTTTCCTCACAGTGTGTGAGTGTGTGTGTGTGTGTGTGTGTGTGTGCGTGAATGTGTGTGTGTGAATGTGTGTCTGTGTGTGTGTGTGTGTGTGTGTGAGTGTTTGTATGTGTGTGTGTGTGTGTGTGTGTGTGTGTGTGTGTGTGTGAGAGAGTGTATGTGTGTAAGTGCGTGTGTGTGTGTGTGTGTGTGTGAGTTCTTACCATGATGATGAGACTGACAGGGCCAATGAAGCTCCAGATAAAGTGATTATCCACTCGCAGCCAGCAGCTTCAGAGAGGGAGACCCACCGTTACACTCGCGGATATACAGTATACACACAAACACACAGTACACAAACACGTCATACACACAAACACACATTACACTAACACGTCATACACACAAACATGCAATACAGACACATACACAATAGACACAACCATGCAATAAACAAACACGTAATGCACACAAACACGTTGTACACAAAAACACGATAAACACAGGATGCAGAAACAGAGATGCAAAATCAGACATGAAGCGGCAATAGAACCATACAATCAGACAGGATGCAGCAAAAGACTGACGCAATCAGACAGGATACGGCCATAGAGAGATGCAATTGGACAGGATGCTGCGATACAGACACAATCAGATGTGATGCAGTGACAGACAGATGCAATCAGACTGGATGCTGCGACAGAAACACACAATCAGACAAATTGCAGAAACATGCTGTTGGACGGGTGAGAACCACCACAGCATGGGAGCATGGCTTACGCAGTCTCGGTGCCATAGCTGCTGTGATCGACGGCGGCAGACACACCCACCACCACGGCGGGTATAAGGTAGCCGCAAGCATAGTAGCACTTCCTGCGGGAGGTTCGACTCTCAAACACCTCCACCAGTGACAGGTAGAGCTGCACAGACTCCAGGCACAGCCAGCTAAACCCGGACAGGAAGAGGAAGTGCAGCAGCCCAGCAATGATGGCGCAGCCCAGCTGGGGGGGGGATAATAATGAGGCACCATTACCAACACTACACTCACAATCCATTACAACTGTTACACACTACTGACAACCTTCAACACTAACACTACACTCACAATCCATTACAACTGTTACACACTCCTGACAACCTTCAACACTCACACTACACTCACAATCCATTACAACTGTTACACACTCCTGACAACCTTCCACACTAACACTACACTCACAATCCATTACAACTGTTACACACTACTGACAACCTTCAACACAAACACAACACTCACAATCCATTACAACTGTTACACACTACTGACAACCTTCAAAACTAACACTACACTCACAATACATTACAACTGTTACACACTACTGATAACCTTCAACACCAACACTTCACTCACTATCCATTACAACTGTTACACACTACTGACAACCTTCAACACTAACACTACACTCACAATACATTACAACTGTTACACACTCCTGACAACCTTCAACACCAACACTTCACTCACAATCCATTACAACTGTTACACATTACTGACAACCTTCAACACCAACACTTCACTCACTATCCATTACAACTGTTACACACTACTGACAACCTTCAACACTAACACTACACTCACAATACATTACAACTGTTACACACTCCTGACAACCTTCAACACCAACACTTCACTCACAATCCATTACAACTGTTACACATTACTGACAACCTTCAACACCAACACTTCACTCACAATCCATTACAACTGTTACACAATACTGACAACCTTCAACACCAACACTTCACTCACAATCCATTACTACTGTTACACACTACTGACAACCTTCAACACCAACACCGGCACTACACTCACAATCCATTACTACTGTTACACACTACTGACAACCTTCAACACCAACACTCCACTCACAATCCATTACAACTGTTACACACTACTGACAACCTTCAACACCAACATTACACTCACAATCCATTATATCTGTTACACACTGCTGACAACCTTCAACACCAACACTACACTCACAATCCATTACTACTGTTACACACTACTGACAACCTTCAACACCGACACTGCACTCACAATCCATTACTACTGTTACACACTACTGACAACCTTCAACACCAATACTACACTCACAATCCATTACTACTGTTACACACTACTGACAACCTTCAACACCAACACCGGCACTACACTCACAATCCATTACTACTGTTACACACAACTGACAACCTTCAACACCAACAGTACACTCACAATCCATTACTACTGTTACCCACCACTGTCAACCTTCAAAACTAACATTACAATCACAATCCATTACAACTGTTACACACAACTGACAACCTTCAACACCACCACTACCCTCACAATCTATTACTACTGTTACACACTACTGACAACCTTCAAAACTAACACTACACTCACAATACATTACAACTGTTACACATTACTGACAACCTTCAACACCAACACATCACTCACAATCCATTACAACTGTTACACAATACTGACAACCTTCAACACCAACACTTCACTCACAATCCATTACTACTGTTACACATTACTGACAACCTTCAACACCAACACATCACTCACAATCCATTCCAGCTGTTACACATTACTAACAACCTTCAACACCAACACATCACTCACAATCCATTACAACTGTTACACATTACTGACAACCCTCAACACCAACACACCCCTCACAATACATTACAACTGTTACACATTACTGACAACCTTCAACACCAACACATCACTCACAATCCATTACAACTGTTACACAATACTGACAACCTTCAACACCAACACTTCACTCACAATCCATTACAATACTGACAACCTTCAACACCAACACTTCACTCACAATCCATTACTACTGTTACACACTACTGACAACCTTCAACACCAACACCGGCACTACACTCACAATCCATTACTACTGTTACACACTACTGACAACCTTCAACACCAACACTCCACTCACAATCCATTACAACTGTTACACACTACTGACAACCTTCAACACCAACACTACACTCACAATCCATTACTACTGTTACACACTACTCACAACCTTCAACACCGAGACTGCACTCACAATCCATTACTACTGTTACACACTACTGACAACCTTCAACACCAATACTACACTCACAATCCATTACTACTGTTACACACTACTGACAACCTTCAACACCAACACCGGCACTACACTCACAATCCATTACTACTGTTACACACAACTGACAACCTTCAACACCAACAGTACACTCACAATCCATTACTACTGTTACACACTACTGACAACCTTCAAAACTAACACTACACTCACAATCCATTACAACTGTTACACACTACTGACAACCTTCAACACCAACACTACACTCACAATCTATTACTACTGTTTGTGTCACATCACGAGCAACCTGATTGAAAGAGAGGAGGAAAACAGTTATATTTGCTGAATAAGGGAGAAAGAGAGGGACAGCGAGAGAGAGAGAGAGAGAGAGAGAGAGAGGAGGAGAAAGAGAGAGAGGGGGGAGGAGAAAGAGAGAGAGAGAGGGGAGGAGGAGAAAGAGAGAGAGCGCGAGAGAGAGAGGGGAGGAGAAAGAGAGAGGGGGGGAGAGTGAGAGAGAGAGAGATAGAGAGATAGATAATGTCCCTCCATAACTGTAGAGCCTGAAGCCTCACTCGCTCTCTCATAAATAATGGAAGAGAGGAATTGTGATGGATTACAGAGGATGAAACATCTTTATAACACTTTAAATGCCATTTCTGTCTCCAGCACTCAGCCGGGGTCCACACTCATCATCTCAGCCTCTTCCAGAAACCCTGCAGTGAGGGACTGAATCCCGAGGACATGAGCACGAGAGACAGGCCAGCTAATCCACCACCCATCCGGCCGGAACAGCGATTAAAAGGCCAAACGAGATGATAAACACATTGGCTAAATCCACACACTATAACAACAGTCTAGCACAAAGCAGACAATGACCAGGACTACTTTAAACAGCAGGAACATCTGCAACAACCGCAGCAGAGCTCACCGCCCTCCAAACGTGAGGGAACATGATTGCAACACATCATGGCAACACACGCCTGTGCCCCAGATGTTCATCTTTCATGCCTTACATCACTTCTCCAAAAACTAAAGGTGACCTTCTGTGCAGTCACTGTGGTATATTTTACCCCTTCATAAACAGGTCCTCACGTCCCATTTCCACTTTCAAATCATGTTTGAAAGCGAATGTTTACCCTCTGCCGAGTCCCTCTGAAGTTCTTGTGTGGATGTGTCATGTTTATTGCGTCGTTTCTCGCTCTAGATTTACTCGGATTGTTTGCCTTTTTGTTCTTTAGTTGATTTAATTACCTGTGTCTTTTCATCTTAAAAATGTTCTCCTTAGTCATTATTAATTCTTAGGTCTTTAAAGTTCATACATTGATATTCTCTCATTTTCATCCATTTCTTTTGATGAACTTTCTTTGTTCAGCACTTTGCATCACGTTGTTTGAAATGTACTTCATGAGTGAACCCGAGACAACCAAACACTCATCTAAGCACCGTTAACTCACACACACCTGATAGCTATGGAAAGTCACACGCAGATAGACACACCGACCCGGGGCATCGCTACGATACGTCACACACAGGCACTCACGCCTACCCTGGGCTCAGTCATGTCGATGCCGATGAGGAAGATGAGTTCAGCGATGAAGAGGCAGGTGCACAGGTTCTTGTGGATGGTGTTGCGGTCGCACTGCAGACTGCGGAAGCAGCAGAAGGTGAAGATGCTGATGGCCAGACAGACGAGGGACACGGCGATGCCCACACGCGTCAGAACCCCCAGCAGCACCTCGTGAATCCCAGCCCTGCCCTGCAGAGAGACGCAACACAAACCGCCGTCATTCTCTGCACTGCATGCACGCACGCGCGCACGTGACAGACCAATACTGTTATCCCAGCCCAGATGCACATGATCGTGTAGGGACCCCAGGGCCCGGGACCTCAGACACCACACTGGGACGTGACAATGTTGTGTTTAAATGTCATCAGAAAGTGTTATGACAATTTATGATGTTATGATGTCATCACGACGAGCCACTGGGATGGTGGAGTGCTCCAGAATGATACTTCACACTTCGGACACAAAAATGTCCCCGATTTTCCCATCATAATGAGTGTTGTGACTTAGAGCCATCATGTATACTCATGATGTTCAGTGACATTCTAGAGTCACATTGTGATGTCATTTTCAGAAACATTCACAAACCTTAATCTGTTGTCCCTAAATACGACATCACAACAGGATGCAAGATGTGATGTTACTGAACATGACATCACAATGGGTAGTCATAACAGAGAGTCACGGCCCTGTCGTCATTCTGTCTTCCGCTTTGGTAACATTGTTCCACTCCTGGTTCCATCGCTCCAGTGTCCAAGAGAAAAATCTCTGGGGTTTTTGAAAATAATGCCCATGAGACGAAGTGTTGCCTGAGGTGGTGTGTGTTTACTTTAATGAGATGACATACACATTACAACCACGCGAGAATTAAACACTCTACATCCATTGAATATGAATGTTGGGAATGATGTGCAATCATGAACAATAATCGAACTAAAGGTATGCACAAAATTCGACGAAGCTAATGATCAGTGAACAAAGGATGATGTAGTTCCACATTACTTGAAGCTTAGCATATCGATAGCAATACTCATCTCTTACGGGCTAACAAAGTCGTTCATTTTTTAAAAGGCTTTTGTCAGCCACATTATCACAATGAACAAAACATTAATTCTCTCTCTGTGTTAATTTAATCATCTACCTTATTTTTTCTGATTTTCAAAAACCCCAATAACTTTTCTCACAGACTGTGAACCGTTAGCACCGGAGCTAAATGCTAACATATCCATGCATAAACTTGCGTTGTTCAGTGACTCTGGATCGCGCTGATACTCACAACAACCTCCCGCTGGGCCATCAGAATGGCGAAGTTGGTGAGGTGGCTGCAGGAGCAGGTGGTGTGTGTCCTGTTGGACTGCAGGAGTTTGCAGCCGTGTGTGGACCAGTACCCCGTCATGCTGCGCTCTGAGTAGTTCCAGAAGGAGCAGTTTGAGTTGAAGAAGTTCTCCGTCTGAAACGACCATCACGTAGGAAACAACATTTTAGTGGGCATGGAGACGAGTCATTCAGATCAGCAGTGGTGCGCATAAACAAAGCAGCATTTACGCCGGTCTGTGTGTCGCACACACACTCTGAACCTCACAGAGCGACAGTTGGTTTACCAGACTCATCTCGGTGAACGTTCAGCCCCATAAACTGCAGGCGATAGCGGCATTAATGCCGTGTGTCATTTCTTTATGGTCCTCTCGGCTCAGCGATGTAGAGCAATGGTGGTCCAGTGGGACCAGAACCCGTCCCGAGACGGGAACACAACTGCACATCCGACAGGCTCAGCCGTCATTGCACCGCGAGCACCGTAAATTTTACACCACCAAAGAGCAAGGACAGTTTTTACAACATTCTTCTTTATACTCTTCTGCTGATCAAATGATCCATTCCCATTGAGAGCGGCTCAGGCTCTCAACATACCGTAGAGCGGTGGCCTCTGTTTACTCTGAAGTTTGTTCACTGCAACTCAGAGTCCAACAGAAACAAACCAATGGCCTTCATCTCCGTCTCTCCACTTTTCTTTAACCTCACTACAAAACATCACCTGATGAGGAGAAGGTTGCAGAGATTTTAAAGGTACCTTGGGCCTGTTGGGCACCATCAGATGTCCTCCCCTTCGGTGTGTCATGAGCTCAATAGCAAAGATCGTTTTAGAAATTAATCTCAAAACTTTGGGACCAAATGAAGTTTACAATTGAGACAGATGCAAAAGACTGAGGTCCATAATTCATCTTTCGTTTCTGTCAAGGTTAGTGCTGTGTTTCCTTGCTCAAAGGAAGAAATTAAAGAGCTAATCGCCTTCTTTCCATTATGAAACAGACAATTCAAACATTCCTTGTCATGGCTACGAGCCAAACTATTTCCAGTTCGTGTCTGGCTGCGAGGGTTCCTGGCTCTGCAGAGAATTCAGATGCAGCGTGGGTCCCCTGGAAGACTTGCAGGAGAAGGACAGGGTCCCCTGGAAGACTTGCAGGAGAAGGACAGGGACCCCTGGAAGACTTGCAGGAGAAGGACAGGGTCCCCTGGAAGACTTGCAGGCGAAGGACAGGGACCCCTGGAAGACTTGCAGGAGAAGTACAGGGACTCCTGGAAGACTTGCAGGAGAAGGACAGGGACCCCTGGAAGACTTGCAGGAGAAGGACAGGGACCCCTGGAAGACTTGCAGGAGAAGGACAGGGTCCCCTGGAAGACTTGCAGGAGAAGGACAGGGACCCCTGGAAGACTTGCAGGAGAAGGACAGGGTCCCCTGGAAGACTTGCAGGCGAAGGACAGGGTCCCCTGGAAGACTTGCAGGCGAAGGACAGGGACCCCTGGAAGACTTGCAGGAGAAGTACAGGGACCCCTGGAAGACTTGCAGGAGAAGGACAGGGACCCCTGGAAGACTTGCAGGCGAAGGACAGGGTCCCCTGGAAGACTTGCAGGAGAAGGACAGGGACCCCTGGAAGACTTGCAGGAGAAGGACAGGGTCCCCTGGAAGACTTGCAGGAGAAGGACAGGGTCTCCTGGAAGACTTGCAGGCGAAGGACAGGGTCCCCTGGAAGACTTGCAGGCGAAGGACAGGGACCCCTGGAAAACTTGCAGGCGAAGGACAGGGTCCCCTGGAAGACTTGTAGGAGAAGGACAGGGACCCCTGGAAGACTTGCAGGAGGAACACGGGGTCCCTTGGGAAACTTACCGAAAGTGGGGCCTTTCAGGGGAATGACAGGAAGTGGACAGGGTCCCTCTGGGGACTTACAGGGTCCCTTGTGGGGATTAGAGGAGGTGGGGCGGGTGTGGACTCACGTCAAGGTGCTCCAGGGTGAAGACCACGGGCTCGGAGATGAAGACGCGGCTGGACTCCTTGTTGATGGAGGCGGCGATGACGTGCGAGTTTACTGCTATGGAGTGGTTCTTGCCACTGTCCTCTCGCTCCATTCGGATGGTGGCGTTCTCCGTGCTGAGAAACTGGCCCAGCCGCTTGTACAGGACAAACACCAGCTTGGCAACTCCTACCAGAGATAGAGAGAGAGGAAGAGAGAGGTGGACCGCGGGAGGGAGAGAGAGACGGACAGAAAGAGGTAGTGAATTACGGAACTGCCTCTTTAAGGCTTCAAATTTCACAAGTATGAGCACTGGTATTCAGGGCTTTCACATCAGCCAATGAGAGCACCAGAACTGTTCCGTGGTATCTACAACCCCAATTCCGAAATAGTTGGGACAAAGTGTAAATTGTGAATAAAATCAAAATGCAATGACTTTCAGATCACATGAGCCAATATGTTATTTACAACAGAACATAGATAACAGTTCAAATGTTGAAACTGAGACATTTTTATCCACAAAATGAGCTTATTTCAAATTTTATGGCCGCAACAGGCCTCAAAAAAGTTGGGACACAGGCAAAAAAAAGGGCTGAAAAAGCAATAAATATACAGTATAAGAGAATCAGCTGAAAGAACATTTAGCGAGTAATTAAGTTAACTGGCATCAGGTGTGTAACATGATTGGCTATAAAAGGGATGTCTTAGAGAGACTGAGTCTCTCAGAAGTAAAGATGGCCAGAGGCTCTCCAACCTGTGAAGGCTTGTGTAAAAAAAATTGTGGAATACTTTAAAAACAATGTTCCTCAACGTCAAATTGCAAAGGCTTTGAAGGTCTCATCATCGACTGTGCATAACATCATCAAAAGATTCAGAGGAACTGGAAAAATCTCTGTGCGTAAGGGACAAGGCCAAAGACCTTTACTGGATGCCTGTGATCTTTGGGCCCTCAGATGCCACTGCATCACTCACCGGCATGATTCTGTCATTGACATTACTAAATGGGCCCAGGAATACTTCAAGAAACCTCGGTCTGTAAACATAGTGCACCGTGCCATCCACAGATGCCACTTAAAACTCTATCATGCAAAAAGGTAGCTGTTGTTGAGCATGATCCAGAAGTGCCACCATGTTTTGTGGGCCAAGGCTCATTTAAAATGGACTGTAGCAAAGTGGCAAAGTGTCCGGTGGTCAGACGAGTCCAAATTTGACATTCTTGTGGGAAATCATGGGTTCCGTGTTCTCCGGGCTAAAGAGAAGAAAGACCACCCCTCCTGTTTTCAGCATTCAGTTCAAAAGTCAGCATCTCTGATGGTATGGGGATGCATTAGTGCATATAATGTGGGACACTTGCATGTTTTAAAAAGCACTATGAATGCTGAAAGGTATATAAAGGTTTTAGAGCAATATATGCTCCCCTCCATATGACATCTATTCCAGGGAAGGCCTTGTGTATTTCAGCAGGACAATGCAAAACCACAAACTGCAGCTATTACAACAGCATGGCTTCGTAGTAGAAGAGTCCGTGAGCTGAACTGGCCTGCCTGCAGTCCTGATCTTTCACCGATTGAGAACATTTGGCGCAGAATTAAACAAAAAGTCCGTGAAAGGAGACCCAAAAGCTCCAGCAGCTGGAAGCCTGTATTAAACAAGAGAGGGATCAAATTCCAATGGCTAAACTCAAGAAAATTGTCTCCTCAATGCCCAGATGCCTCCACTCTTTGTTAAAAAGAAGAGAGGATGCAACACCATGGTAAACAGGACCCTGTCCCAACTTTTTTGAGACTTGCAGCAGCCATCAAATTTGAAATGAGCTCAGTTTGTGAATAAAATTTAAAAATTTGTCAGTTTCAACATTTGCCATGTTATCTCTGTTACATTGTGCATAAAATACTGGCTGGTGTGATTTGAAAGTCATTGCGTTTTGATTTTATTCACAATTTACACTTTGTCCCAACTATTTTGGAAATGGGGTTGTAATATGATACCTATGATTTACAGCAAATTTGAACCAATGACGGAACTGTACACTCTGATTTCACCAGTAACAAACCTGTCCTTAGTTTAGCGGAACTTACACTAAGCAATCTTAGTTATTGAGAGTGTGAACTGTGCTTCAAACTAATGCAACACTCAGGGCGCCTTACCAGTCCTGCTGTTGAGCTTGACGGTGTTGGAGGACAGCTGGATGGAGACGCCGGGCTGGCTGGTCTGAGGGAAACGCAGGTCCTGAACCTGTCCATCTGTGCTGAGCACGTACACATCCAACACTGCCAACCAAAGACCATACATATTACTGCAGGCTACAGCACGTACACATCCAACACTGCCGACACAAGACCATAGATATTACTGTAGGCTACAGCACGTACACATCCAGCACTGCCAACACCAGACCATAGATATTACTGCTGACTACAGCACGTACACATCCAGCACTGCCAACACCAGACCATAGATATTATTGCTGGCAACAGCATGTACACATCCAGCACTGCCAACACCAGACCATAGATATTATTGCTGGCTACAGCATGTACACATCCAGCACTGCCAACACCAGACCATAGATATTACTGCAGGCTACAGCACTTACACATTCAAACACTGCCAACATCAGACCATAGAAGTTACTGCTGGCTACAGCACGTACACATCCAGCACTGCCAACACCAGACCATAGATATTACTGCTGGCAACAGCACGTACACATCCAGCACTGCCAACACCAGACCATAGATATTACTGCTGGCAACAGCACGTACACATCCAGCACTGCCAACAGCAGACCATAGAAATTACTGCTGGCTACAGCACGTACACATCCAGCACTGCCAACACCAGACCATAGAAATTACTGCTGGCTACAGCACGTACACATCCAGCACTGCCAACACCAGACCATAGATATTACTGCTGGCAACGGCACGTACACATCCAGCACTGCCAACACCAGACCATAGATATTACTGCTGGCAACGGCACGTACACATCCAGCACTGCCAACACCAGACCATAGATATTACTGCTGGCAACAGCACGTACACATCCAGCACTGCCAACACCAGACCATAGATATTACTGCTGGCTACAGCACGTACACATCTAGCACTGCCAACATCAGACCATAGAAATTACTGCTGGCTACAGCACGTACACATCCAGCACTGCCAACACCAGACCATAGATATTACTGTAGGCTACAGCACGTACACATCCAGCACTGCCAACATCAGACCATAGATATTACTGCTGGCTACAGCACGTACACATCCGGCACTGCCAACAGCAGACCATAGATATTACTGCTGGCAACAGCACGTACACATCCAGCACTGCCAACACCAGACCATAGATATTACTGCAGGCTACAGCACGTACACATCCAGCACTGCCAACACCAGACCATAGATATTACTGCTGGCTACAGCACGTACACATCCAGCACTGCCAACACCAGACCATAGATATTATTGCTGGCAACAGCACGTACACATCCAGCACTGCCAAGACAAGACCATAGATATTACTGCAGGCTACAGCACGTACACATCCAGCACTGCCAACAGCAGACCATAGATATTACTGCTGGCAACAGCACGTACACATCCAGCACTGCCAACACCAGACCATAGATATTACTGCAGGCTACAGCACGTACACATCCAGCACTGCCAACACCAGACCATAGATATTACTGCTGGCTACAGCACGTACACATCCAGCACTGCCAACACCAGACCATAGATATTATTGCTGGCAACAGCACGTACACATCCAGCACTGCCAACACAAGACCATAGATATTACTGCAGGCTACAGCACGTACACATCCAGCACTGCCAACACCAGACCATAGATATTACTGCTGGCTACAGCACGTACACATCCAGCACTGCCAACACCAGACCATAGATATTATTGCTGGCAACAGCATGTACACATCCAGCACTGCCAACACCAGACCATTGATATTATTGCTGGCTACAGCATGTACACATCCAGCACTGCCAACACCAGACCATAGATATTACTGCAGGCTACAGCACTTACACATCCAACACTGCCAACATCAGACCATAGAAGTTACTGCTGGCTACAGCACGTACACATCCAGCACTGCCAACACCAGACCATAGATATTACTGCTGGCAACAGCACGTACACATCCAGCACTGCCAACACCAGACCATAGATATTACTGCTGGCTATAGCACGTACACATCCAGCACTGCCAACAGCAGACTATAGAAATTACTGCTGGCTACAGCACGTACACATCCAGCACTGCCAACACCAGACCATAGAAATTACTGCTGGCTACAGCACGTACACATCCAGCACTGCCAACACCAGACCATAGATATTACTGCTGGCAACGGCACGTACACATCCAGCACTGCCAACACCAGACCATAGATATTACTGCTGGCAACAGCACGTACACATCCAGCACTGCCAACACCAGACCATAGATATTACTGCTGGCTATAGCACGTACACATCCAGCACTGCCAACAGCAGACCATAGATATTACTGCTGGCTACAGCACGTACACATCCAGCACTGCCAACACCAGACCATAGAAATTACTGCTGGCTACAGCACGTACACATCCAGCACTGCCAACACCAGACCATAGATATTACTGCTGGCAACGGCACGTACACATCCAGCACTGCCAACACCAGACCATAGATATTACTGCTGGCAACAGCACGTACACATCCAGCACTGCCAACACCAGACCATAGATATTACTGCTGGCTACAGCACGTACACATCTAGCACTGCCAACATCAGACCATAGAAATTACTGCTGGCTACAGCACGTACACATCCAGCACTGCCAACACCAGACCATACATATTACTGTAGGCTACAGCACGTACACATCCAGCACTGCCAACATCAGACCATAGATATTACTGCTGGCTACAGCACGTACACATCCAGCACTGCCAACACCAGACCATAGATATTACTGCTGGCTACAGCACGTACACATCCAGCACTGCCAACACCAGACCATAGATATTATTGCTGGCAACAGCACGTACACATCCAGCACTGCCAACACAAGACCATAGATATTACTGCAGGCTACAGCACGTACACATCCAGCACTGCCAACACCAGACCATAGATATTACTGCTGGCTACAGCACGTACACATCCAGCACTGCCAACAGCAGACCATAGATATTATTGCTGGCAACAGCATGTACACATCCAGCACTGCCAACACCAGACCATAGATATTATTGCTGGCAACAGCACGTACACATCCAGCACTGCCAACACCAGACCATAGATATTACTGCTGGCAACAGCACGTACACATCCAGCACTGCCAACACCAGACCATAGATATTACTGCTGGCTACAGCACGTACACATCCAGCACTGCCAACACCAGACCATAGATATTACTGCTGGCAACAGCATGTACACATCCAGCACTGCCAACACAAGACCATAGATATTACTGCAGGCTACAGCACGTACACCTCCAGCACTGCCAACATCAGACCATAGAAATTACTGCTGGCTACAGCACGTACACATCCAGCACTGCCAACACCAGACCATAGATATTTCTGCTGGCAACAGCATGTACACATCCAGCACTGCCAACACCAGACCATAGATATTACTGCAGGCTACAGCACGTACACCACCAGCACTGCCAACATCAGACCATAGATATTACTGCTGGCAACAGCATGTACACATCCAGCACTGCCAACACCAGACCACAGATATTACTGCTGGCTACAGCATGTACACATCCAGCACTGCCAACACAAGACCATAGATATTACTGCAGGCTACAGCACGTACACATCCAGCACTGCCAACACCAGACCATAGATATTACTGCTGGCTACAGCACGTACACATCCAGCACTGCCAACACCAGACCATAGATATTATTGCTGGCAGCAGCATGTACACATCCAGCACTGCCAACACCAGACCATAGATATTACTGCTGGCTAAAGCATGTACACATCCAGCACTGCCAACATCAGACCATAGATATTACTGCTGGCAACAGCGCGAACACATCCAGCACTGCCAACACCAGACCATAGATATTACTGCTGGCTACAGCACGTACACATCCAGCACTGCCAACACCAGACCATAGATATTACTGCTGGCTACAGCATGTACACATCCAGCACTTCCAAAACCAGACCATAGATATTACTGCTGGCTAAAGCACGTACACATCCAGCACTGCCAACATCAGACCATAGATATTACTTCTGGCTACAGCGCGAACACATCCAGCACTGCCAACACAAGACCATAGATATTACTGCTGGCTACAGCCCGTACACATCCAGCACTGCCAACAGCAGACCATAGATATTACTGCTGGCTACAGCACTTACACATCCAGCACTGCCAACACCAGACCATAGATATTACTGCTGGCAACAGCGCGTACACATCGAGCACTGCCAACACCAGACCATAGATATTACTGCAGGCTACAGCACGTACACATCCAGCACTGCCAACATCAGACCATAGATATTACTGCAGGCTACAGCACGTACACATCCAGCACTGCCAACTCCAGACCATAGATATTACTGCTGGCAACAGCACCGACACTTCCAGCACTGCCAACAGCAGACCATAGAAGTTACTGCGGGAAATAGGTCAACACATTACAGCTAAATTTGCGTGAACATAGATGTTACTGCAGGCTACAGGTATGCACATTACAGCTAAATTAGTATGACCATAGAAGTTACTGGCAGCTTCAGGTTTACACATTACAGCTCGATAAGCAAAACCATTTTGTTTTCATGGCATACAGGTATTCACAAGACAGCTCAATGATCATGACCACAGACATCATTGTGGACACATAACAACACAATGAACATGAACACAGATGTTACAGAGGACTGTAGCAGGAGCAGAATGGGTGATGCGTAACTGTATTCTGCAGCTCTGGCACAGGGAGAATGTGAGGATTACTAATACCGTGCTCCTCTGCTCGACAACGTTTCAGCGCTAAAACCAGTGGATCGTGACAAAATAGCCTTTTTTTCAGCTGCATAAATATTGCTCATCATGCCTCATGATTTATGCATTAGAGCAGACAAGTTGTTTCTCATGAATCCTGAAGAAAATATTGGGAAATAAAATTAATCACTGCAATCAGGGTTGAAGTTCCCAACTGAATCGCATTCATTTTCTCGCATTATTACTCTGACCACTTCATTGCATCATTATTAATGATTATCTACAGCTCATCCATTAGCAGCAAACAGTTCCCACCATACAATTCAACAAGCATTACACCTACTGCTAGTGACTGACACGTCTCGAATAACCAACTGCAAAACAACAAACGTATGTTTATGCCTCTGGGTCATTCCATATCAAGTGGACCGAATTTCTAAATGGTCTGAACCAGCCCCAGAATGGCTAATCGGGAGGATATGGACAATTCCAGATGGGCTGGTTGAAAGTGGGGCCGCTAAGGCTGGTGTCCAGTCTTAAAACTGAGTTAAATCAGTGCCGCAAAAAGTGGGTTTGCAATGTATGCAATGGGGCGTGACACAAAGGGTGACCCCAGAACAACGGCAACAAGCAGACTCACCGCCCCCCCCCCACTCCCAACAAAAGGCTGAAAATGAGTCTGAACCTGACCCACCCAAAAAAAAATCTGGCAAAAATATATGTTGTAGCAGATGACATAAAATTCATGCATGCCAAAATCTGGACTTCTATTTGGACTGTCTACTTCAACATTTCCAAGTATGACTGTGTGGACTTCATTCTCAGTTCATTAAATTCACTGCTGAATATGGAGTGTTTTGGGGGTTCGTAGGCAGGATATTTGATGATTCAGTACTGCACTGATATTTCCTTGCTTATTTCTAATAGTTTTCAAGACCGCAAGGGGGTCATAAATAGTGGCCTCAGAAGAACGTTTTGCGTAGATTGCAAATTTCCCATCTGATTTGGGATAAGAGTTGCCTAATGAAGATTATTGGACACCAAAATTGACCAGAAATGAAAGCTTTACACCAGCTCTGACAGCTTCGTTCAGGTAAATCATCTACATCACGCTAAAAGGGAAATAAGTGGTGTAATTAAAATGATCTCGTTGCGCAGATCGCTGATTTCTAATCAATTGCAATTTCCTATACAGCATCATCTGAAGGCACACCGAAGCGAAGCAAAGTCAGAGTCCGAACAGTGGCGTCAGTTTCAGTCAGTCAGTGGGCCAGTGTCACTCTAGACTATGGGATCAAGCTTCCAATCTGCTCTGGAAAGCAATTTACGTTCTCCCTTTCAGAGGGGAGGATGATTTTTGCATGAAACTATTGCTTTTACATGCCTTATCAATAATATATCTTTTCCCAGTTTCAAATGTTGCACTTTAATGAGTATTTAGGCGTTTAAATTTTTGACAGTTAAACAAGAAATGCTTTAAAAAGGAATGTACCACAAAACAGATACATACATAGTTTTAGTTCAAAACTACCACTATGTCCACTTCAGCCTTAGTAAATTCATTTGTATAATTCAAGGGAGATGTGTCTACACTTTTGACCTTGAAAATAAGGTTTGAATTTTACAGTTAAACAAGAAGTGCTTTTTAAAAAGGAATATCACAAAACCGGCCTACATACAGAGTTTTAGTTCAAAACATCCACTATGTCCACTTTAACCTTGGTTAATGTATTTGTATAATTCAAGAAGGGAGATGTGTCGACACATTTGACCTTGAGAATTTAAATTTTACAGTTAAACAAGATGTGCCTTTTAAAAAAGAATATCACAGAACAGGCATACACAGAGTTTTAGATCATAACATCCACTATGCTCAATTCAAGGGACATGTTTTGACTCTTTTGACCTTGGGAAAAAGTAAAGTGCACTTAATGAAAAGTGTAGCTGATGTTCTAGTATACTTTTGTGCTATGTCTACCATAGGTTTTATTTGTGTCCATTACGAAATAAAATAGTAAAATGATACAAAAAGTGAAATGCATTAAATTACTTCATAACCATAAAAGTAACACACACTTCATGAAGATTAAAGAAACAAACAATTGATGAACTGTATAATTGGTGATTTTTTTCCCCATTTTTGTGTTTGTTTTTAATGATTTATGTTCAGGTATACAATGCTTGTGTATTTGTGCAACATTTAACCACTTCTCCAAGATTGGGTGCATTGACTATCATTAAATTTTCACTGAATAAGTTCCCTGCTCCATCCAGTTATTACATGTATGACCTCAAACTTGTCTTGGTTTCATGACACCTAACATCAACTTGAAATTATATAATACTTTGAATTTATGCTTCCTAATTCTATTTGTTTCAGGTAATAGACAAATTCAACCCAAAGATCAAGACCTCTTCATCCAAGGCTGACCTCCCAAGATCAATACCAATCGTCAAGATAGTAATTCAAGTTAAACCCAAAAGGATACATGCAGACTGGAGCATCATGCAACACTTAATCTTAGTTTTCTTGTTCAGACCAAAGCGCAATCACCGTGGTCATTTCGTCATGTTACAGAACTGGTTTACCTAAATGCAGTGCTATTGAAGTTGTACATTTTAGACAGAGTGGACAAAAAGAGACCTTACAATTTGGATAGATGTTACAAATGAGTAATTGGCACGGGATGTTAAAAACTGCTTAACAATGGCCTCCTATAAAGACAAAATAAGGTGGAGATCACAGACATGGTGTGTTCAATCTATATACAAAGTCTTTAATGTTAAATGCTTTATTTCAATAACTGCAATTACCAATGGAAATTAACATACAATACTCAATCCAGTTACGAGATTAGCATCTCTAACAACAACAAACAGAATGGGACTTTTGAAAAAAACAAAAAACAATCGGGAATCTTTTTGTTAAATTTCAAAACATATTTTCTTTGTCTTTTGCTACATGTGTTGCTGAGATAAACCTACCTAATAATAGTCATACCAAAACCAAGTATCCAAGAGTAATTAGTTGAGAGGTGTCACCTGGCTGAATAGCTCCAATAGAAACATGTGCAAAACAGTAAATAATAATCAATAAATGAGCACATAAAACACAATAAAACTGTCAAGCCAGAGATTCCAAAATTATAACCTGTATGATACAGTCGTTATGTTGCGCTGCTCAATGACTGACTGTCGCTATACTAACGCCTGTACGCGGAAGCTCTCAAAGTGCTTTGCGCGGCCTCGTTATGAGTGGGAGGCTTCTTCTTCTTCTCTTTGGTTTTATGGCGGTTGACAGACCTGTTGGTGTATTACCGCTAACTACTGGATTCATTCAACAAAAATTTCCCTATTCCTCTTATATCGAATTCCCACCAAAGCCTCGCCAAAGTGAAAGGTGCACTGTGTCTAACAATGCGTTTGCAGGAAGAAGGAAATGACGTCAACACCAAAGCTGCCTGCTGATTGGTCCAGCCAAAAAATTTCAGGCAAAGCGCCGCGAGGTAGCTTTCTTTTAACGCCCTGATGGGAGCGATCATCAAAGCCATCTAGCGGACAGAAGGGCGTTAATCATTAATGTTACCAAAATTAGGCTGGACAGACTCATTTTCTTAAATTATGCAAATGACACCAATTGATTGAACAGTAGAGCATAAACTCTATAGTATACGATTCCAATTATTTAGGTAGAGTGGAATATTCTTCTGCCCCCGACCCCAGCACTGACTCTAGAAAACATTGGGATATTGAAGGGCGAACAGGAAAGTATATAATTTGCCATTTCATGATTTTCTTCCATTAATAAAAAAATGTGACTAATGTTTTGTCCAAGCCTGATAGAACTGGGGAAGAAAATCAGTCTTCAGGAAGAATATTCACCCCTGCCAGAGACATGTTTTTATGTCGACGGATCTCTGTGATGAAAAAAACCCATAAATAATGGTTTAAATTAAATACCACAGCAAATAAAGTAAATATATACAACTATGAAAACATAAAAATAGCAACATTGTAAATCCATCGAATTGAAACATCGCAGCTATTCGTGTTTATGAGATTGCGCATCGTAAAAATCAGCTGCTCTATGCAGGACGGCTTGCTTGACCTTTGAACTTTTGATGGAAAAATATTTACCAATACAGCAGCTATGAGGCTGCCGCATTTATCGCGCTGTATTTTTGGCGGCCACGAGTGAAAAATAATAAGCTGCTATTAGAAATAATTTCGCTGGATCGTTCAGAAAAACTGTGAAATGCAACGAGTTTTTTAATTCAAAGTGCAACTTTTACACGCGGGAAACATCCAAATAGTGGTTCATGTATTTTTTGCTTAATTTTCAAAAAAGTTTCATGTCCCCCCAGACGGGGAGAACGACAATCAACCCTTGCGATGATCGTCTTGCGACCTACTCGGCACTAAAAAAAGCACGACACACGGTCAGTGCACCATTGGAGAAAACTCATCTGAGGCTGATATTCCAGGATTTCTAATTTTAATGCAATTATGTCTTCCACTGATATTCGTTAGGGAACGCTTACGCCAAATCAGATGGGAAATTTGCAATATACCCAAAAAGTTCTTCTGGGTCACTTATCATTAATAACCCCCTTGCGATCTTGAAAACTATTAGAAATAAGCAAGGAAATATTAGTGCAGTACTGATTCATCAAATATCCTGCCTACGAACCCCCAAAACACACCATATTCAGCAGTGAATTTAATGTACTGAGAATGAAGTCCACACAGTCATACCTGAAAATGTATAAGTAGACAGTTCAAATATCTGTAAGTTTCAGAACATTTGCTCCACTGCTTAGGTAAAGCTGAGTGCACACTAAAGGAAATTCGGGTCAGATTTCCCTAGAATGGGGGAACAATCCAAATTCGGCCGTCATCTTCGGCCAAGTTAGCTGTTAGTGCGCGGAGGTTTCAGATCCGAATTTGGCCCCTCGCGAACTGATCGGGACTCCCCGATATTATCCAACATGGATACTGTCGGGTGTTCGGGATGATCCTACAGGGCAATACGTCATCGAGTGGAAACCAGACGTAAGACAGACGGTGCGTTGGACTGGAGAGATGGAGGAGCGTCTGGTGGCCATGAGGGAGGAAGACGAGCGCCTGTACGAACCGCGTCATGAGAGAGATGCTCAGGGGAGATGGCCAGAGCTGTCGGCGCCTGTACGAACCGCGTCATGAGAGAGATGCTCAGGGGAGATGGCCAGAGCTGTCTGTGCCTGTACGAACCGCGTCATGAGAGAGATGCTCAGGGGAGATGGCCAGAGCTGTCTGTGCCTGTACGAACCGCGTCATGAGAGAGATGCTCAGGGGCGATGGCCAGAGCTGTCGGTGCCTGTACGAACCGCGTCATGAGAGAGATGCTCAGGGGAGATGGCCAGAGCTGTCGGTGCCTGTACGAACCGCGTCATGAGAGAGATGCTCAGGGGCGATGGCCAGAGCTGTCGGCGCCTGTACGAACCGCGTCATGAGAGAGATGCTAAGGGGAGATGGCCAGAGCTGTCGGCGCCTGTACGAACCGCGTCGTGAGAGAGATGCTCTGGGGAGATGGCCAGAGCTGTCGGCGCCTGTACGAACCGCGTCATGAGAGAGATGCTCTGGGGAGATGGCCAGAGCTGTCGGCGCCTGTACGAACCGCGTCATGAGAGAGATGCTCTGGGGAGATGGCCAGAGCTGTCGGTGCCTGTACGAACCGCGTCATGAGAGAGATGCTCAGGGAAGATGGCCAGAGCTGTCGGCGCCTGTACGAACCGCGTCATGAGAGAGATGCTCAGGGGAGATGGCCAGAGCTGTCGGTGCCTGTACGAACCGCGTCATGAGAGAGATGCTCTGGGGAGATGGCCAGAGCTGTCGGTGCCAGTACGGACCGCGTCATGAGAGAGATGCTCTGGGGAGATGGCCAGAGCTGTCGGTGCCTGTACGAACCGCGTCATGAGAGAGATGCTCAGGGGAGATGGCCAGGGCTGTCTGTGCCTGTACAAACCGCGTCATGAGAGAGATGCTCTGGGGAGATGGCCAGAGCTGTCGGCGCCTGTACGAACTGCGTCATGAGAGAGATGCTCTGGGGAGATGGCCAGAGCTGTCGGTGCCTGTACGAACCGCGTCATGAGAGAGATGCTCAGGGGAGATGGCCAGGGCTGTCTGTGCCTGTACAAACCGCGTCATGAGAGAGATGCTCTGGGGAGATGGCCAGAGCTGTCGGTGCCTGTACGAACCGCGTCATGAGAGAGATGCTCAGGGGAGATGGCCAGAGCTGTCGGTGCCTGTACGAACCGCGTCATGAGAGAGATGCTCAGGGGAGATGGCCAGAGCTGTCGGTGCCTGTACGAACCGCGTCATGAGAGAGATGCTCTGGGGAGATGGCCAGAGCTGTCGGTGCCTGTACGAACCGCGTCATGAGAGAGATGCTCAGGGGAGATGGCCAGAGCTGTCGGTGCCTGTACGAACCGCGTCATGAGAGAGATGCTCAGGGGAGATGGCCAGAGCTGTCGGCGCCTGTACGAACCGCGTCATGAGAGAGATGCTCTGGGGAGATGGCCAGGGCTGTCTGTGCCTGTACAAACCGCGTCATGAGAGAGATGCTCAGGGGAGATGGCCAGAGTTGTCTGTGCCTGTACAAACCGCGTCATGAAAGAGAAGCTCTGGGGAGATGGCCAGAGCTGTCGGTGCCTGTATGAACCGCGTCATGAGAGAGATGCTCAGGGGAGATGGCCAGAGCTGTCGGCGCATGTACGAACCGCGTCATGAGAGAGATGCTCTGGGGAGATGGCCAGGGCTGTCTGTGCCTGTACAAACCGCGTCATGAGAGGGATGCTCAGGGGAGATGGCCAGAGCTGTCGGCGCCTGTACGAACCGCGTCATGAGAGAGATGCTCTGGGGAGATGGCCAGGGCTGTCTGTGCCTGTACAAACCGCGTCATGAGAGAGATGCTCAGGGGAGATGGCCAGAGCTGTCTGTGCCTGTACGAACCGCGTCATGAAAGAGATGCTCAGGGGAGATGGCCAGAGCTGTCTGTGCCTGTACAAACCGCGTCATGAGAGAGATGCTCTGGGGAGATGGCCAGGGCTGTCTGTGCCTGTACAAGCCGCGTCATGAGAGAGATGCTCTGGGGAGATGGCCAGAGCTGTCGGTGCCTGTACGAACCGCGTCATGAGAGAGATGCTTTGGGGAGATGGCCAGGGCTGTCTGTGCCTGTACGAACCGCGTCATGAGAGAGATGCTCTGGGGAGATGGACAGAGCTGTCGGCGCCTGTACGAACTGCGTCATGAGAGAGATGCTCAGGGGAGATGGCCAGAGCTGTCGGTGCCTGTACGAACCGCGTCATGAGAGAGATGCTCAGGGGAGATGGCCAGGGCTGTCTGTGCCTGTACGAACCGCGTCATGAGAGAGATGCTCAGGGGAGATGGCCAGAGCTGTCGGTGCCTGTATGAACCGCGTCATGAGAGAGATGCTCTGGGGAGATGGCCAGAGCTGTCGGTGCCTGTACGAACCGCGTCATGAGAGAGATGCTCTGGGGAGATGGCCAGGGCTGTCTGTGCCTGTACAAACCGCGTCATGAGAGAGATGCTCTGGGGAGATGGCCAGGGCTGTCTGTGCCTGTACGAACCGCGTCATGAGAGAGATGCTCTGGGGAGATGGACAGAGCTGTCGGCGCCTGTACGAACCGCGTCATGAGGGAGATGCTCAGGGGAGATGGCCAGAGCTGTCGGTGCCTGTACGAACCGCGTCATGAGAGAGATGCTCTGGGGAGATGGCCAGGGCTGTCTGTGCCTGTACAAACCGCGTCATGAGAGAGATGCTCTGGGGAGATGGCCAGGGCTGTCTGTGCCTGTACGAACCGCGTCATGAGAGAGATCCTCTGGGGAGATGGACAGAGCTGTCGGCGCCTGTACGAACCGCGTCATGAGAGAGATGCTCAGGGGAGATGGCCAGAGCTGTCGGTGCCTGTACGAACCGCGTCTTGAGAGAGATGCTCTGGGGAGATGGCCAGAGCTGTCGGTGCCTGTACGAACCGCGTCATGAGAGAGATGCTCTGGGGAGATGGCCAGAGCTGTCTGTGCCTGTACGAACCGCGTCATGAGAGAGATGCTCTGGGGAGATGGCCAGAGCTGTCGGTGCCTGTACGAACCGCGTCTTGAGAGAGATGCTCTGGGGAGATGGCCAGAGCTGTCGGCGCCTGTACGAACCGCGTCTTGAGAGAGATGCTCTGGGGAGATGGCCAGAGCTGTCGGTGCCTGTACGAACCGCGTCATGAGAGAGATGCTCTGGGGAGATGGCCAGAGCTGTCTGTGCCTGTACGAACCGCGTCATGAGAGAGATGCTCTGGGGAGATGGCCAGAGCTGTCGGTGCCTGTACGAACCGCGTCATGAGAGAGATGCTCTGGGGAGATGGCCAGAGCTGTCGGCGCCTGTACGAACCGCGTCATGAGAGAGATGCTCAGGGGAGATGGCCAGAGCTGTCGGTGCCTGTACGAACCGCGTCTTGAGAGAGATGCTCTGGGGAGATGGCCAGAGCTGTCGGTGCCTGTACGAACCGCGTCATGAGAGAGATGCTCTGGGGAGATGGCCAGAGCTGTCTGTGCCTGTACGAACCGCGTCATGAGAGAGATGCTCTGGGGAGATGGCCAGAGCTGTCGGTGCCTGTACGAACCGCGTCATGAGAGAGATGCTCTGGGGAGATGGCCAGAGCTGTCGGTGCCTGTACGAACCGCGTCATGAGAGAGATGCTCTCGGGAGATGGCCAGAGCTGTCTGTGCCTGTACAAACCGCGTCATGAAAGAGAAGCTCTGGGGAGATGGCCAGAGCTGTCGGTGTAGCAGGTGAATTAACTTTAACAATTAAAAGAGAGCAGGCGAGTAACCGTTAATGGTTACATTGTTATGTTTGCTAACTATCTGGCATTTTGGTGAAACCAACCTGCTAACGTTAAAAGAGCCCTGACGGAGAGCTGGAGACAGGTAAGCTTTTCACGTTTGATCATGAGTTTTTGTGAAATCTGGGAAGATAAGGATATTGGCTGCGGGAATGTGCAGAGTTCCTCTTCTTGACCGAATTCGTCCACAGCTCGTTGATTAAAATCGGCAAGGATTATCGTTACGTGTGCAGCCCACCGTGATTTTAAGATCTTAAAAGATTTGGAAACTCCTGTAGTGTGCGCCCAGCCTAAGAAACCAGGGTTGCCATTTGGTAAAATAATACCACAGAATTTATTTGAGATGCATTTAAAACCACCACAGTACATGTTATAGTCGTTTTTAATGTTTGGAGTTAAACTTGCACATTCTGTGGTTAAATATGCCAAAGTACAAAATTCTACAGTCATTAGGTATAGTCCTAGGGCTGTCCAAAATCCTGACAAATTTCAGCATCATGAATTTATTCCAGATTTAGGGTGGCTATTCTAAATAACAGGTAAGCCCTAGCCCAAAGTGATGCCAGATTTGAAATCAAATTAAAAACTTTTGATAGAATCACCATTCAGGAGAGTACTACCTTTTCAGGAAAGATTCAAAATCGACCACTGAAAACCATAGAAAATTCAATGAATGCGGGAGCTTGTAAGGTTGTTGTAAGGGCTGTATCTCATGGGCTAATTGACCTCGAGGTTTAGATTTTGGCATGCATGAATTTTATGTCAACACATATTTTTACCAGATTTTTATGAGGGTATCAAGTTCAGACCACTGGTCGAGCTGAGATGTAATGACCCCTCTATGGAGGTACCTAAGCACAATACATCTAATTTACAGCACCTCAAACATCACAGTGAGTAACGAGTACACACAATACTGCACAATATCGAACAGGAGGAGATTACAGTCGGCGGTATGTAAACACATGACAGCACCACTATCATGAGCATAGACACCACAGCCCACACTAGATCCACACCTGAAAGGCCCATTATTGTTACCATGGATGCTCAGTGTGCTGACAGGTCCAACTCGCGCACACACACAGACACACACACACACACCCTTTTAAGGCTCATCAGATCACTCCCCTGGCCGGCTGCACAGAGAGAGGCACTCGGGCAGAACAGGGACGCACGCTAATGTCAGACCGCTGATTCCTCCTCTCACTGCCAAACGCACAGCACACGGAAATACATCAAACGCAGATCTGCGCATTAAAAATTCAGCACTTCCACTGCCACGCCTGGACAGAGCTCTCCACCAGCAGCGGTTAAAAATAAAAGCACACTGTTGAGAAGGGAAGATGGAACACATGCAGGATTCATCTGAAAAATCATGAGCCACATTGACCACAGAGAACATCAATCACACGTAAAAAAGGTATAAACACACTGATTTACCACAGAATACACTAAACACTCTTAAAAAAAGGTATAAAAACACTGATTTACAACTGAATATACTAAACGCTCTTAAAAATAGAATAAACACACCAATTCACCGCAGAATACACTGAACGCTCTTAAAAAAGAATAAACACACTGATTTACCACAGAATACACTATACACTCTTAAAAAAGGAATATAAACACTGATTTACCACAGAATACACTAAATGCTCTTAAAAAAGGATTAAACACACTGATTTACAACAGAATACACTAAACGCTCTTAAAAACGTATAAACACGCTGATATACCATAGAATACACAAAACGCTCTTAAAAAAGGATTAAACACACTGATTTACCGCAGAATACACTAAACGCTCTTAAAAAAGGTATAAACACACTGATTTAAAACAGAATACACTAAACGCTCTTAAAAAGGAATAAACACACTGATTTACCACAGAATACACTATACTCTCTTAAAAAAGGAATATACACACTGATTTACAACAGAATACACTATACTCTCTTAAAAAAGGATTAAACACACTGATTTACAACAGAATACACTAAACGCTCTTAAAAAGGTAGAAACACACTGATTTACCACAGAATACACTATATGCTCTTAAAAAAGGATTAAACACACTGATTTACAACAGATACACTAAAAGCTCTTAAAAAGGTAGAAACACACTGATTTACCACAGAATACTCTAAACACTCTTAAAAAAGGACTAAACACACTGACTTACCACAGAATACACTAAACGCTTTTAAAAAAGGATTGAACACACTGATTTACAACGAAATACACTAAACGCTCTTAAAAAGGTAGAAACACACTAATTTACCACTGAATACACTAAACACTCTTAAAAAAGGAATAAACACACTGATTTACCACAATACACACTAAACCCTCTTAAAAAAGGATTAAACACACTAATTTACCACTGAATACACTAAACGCTCTTAAAAAGGTAGAAACACACTAATTTACCACTGAATACACTAAACACTCTTAAAAAAGGAATAAACACACTGATTTACCACAATACACACTAAACCCTCTTAAAAAAGGATTAAACACACTGATTTACAACGAAATACACTAAACGCTCTTAAAAAGGTAGAAACACACTAATTTACCACTGAATACACTAAACACTCTTAAAAAGGAATAAACACACTGATTTACCACAATACACACTAAACCCTCTTAAAAAAGGAATAAACCCACTGATTTACCACAGAATACACTAAACGCGCTTAAGAAAGGATTTAACACACTGATTTACAACAGAATACACTTAACGCTCTAAAAAAGGTAGAAAAACACTGATTTACCTCAGAATACACAATACGCTCTTAAAAAGGAATATACACACTGATTTACCACAGAAAACACTAATCTCCCTTAAAAAAGGAATTAACACACTGATTTACCACAGAATACACTAAACACTCTTAAAAAGGTAGAAACACACTGATTTACCACAGAATACACTATATGCTCTTAAAAAGGAATAAACACACTGATTTACCACAGAATACATTAAACACTCTTAAAAAGGAATAAACACACTGATTTACCACAGCATACACTAATCTCTCTTAAAGAAGGATTAAGTACACTGATTTACCACAGAATACACTAATCACTCTTAAAAAGGAATTAACACACTGATTTACCACAGCATACACTAAACACTCTTAAAAAGGAATAAACACACTGATTTACCACAGAATACACTAAACGCTCTTAAAAAAGGATTAAGCACACTGATTTACAACAGAATACACTAATCACTCTTAAAAAGGATTAAACACACTGATTTACAACGAAATACGCTAAACGCTCTTAAAAAGAATAAACACACTGATTTACCACAGAATACACTAATCACTCTTAAAAAGGAATTAACACACTGATTTACCACAGAATACACTAAACACTCTTAAAAAGGAATAAACACACTGATTTACCACAGCATACACTAATCTCTCTTAAAAAAGGAATTAACACACTGATTTACCACAGAATACACTAAACGCTCTTAAAAAAGGATTAAGCACACTGATTTACAACAGAATACACTAATCACTCTTAAAAAGGATTAAACACACTGATTTACAACGAAATACGCTAAACGCTCTTAAAAAGAATAAACACACTGATTTTCCACAGAATACACTAAACGCTCGTAAAAAAGGAATAAACACACTGATTTACCACAGAATACACCAAACGCTCTTAAAGAAGGATTAAGCACACTGATTTACCACAGAATACACTAATCTCTCTTAAAAAAGGAATTAACACACTGATTTACCACAGAATACACTAAACACTCTTAAAAAGGTAGAAACACACTGATTTACCACAGAATACACTATATGCTCTTAAAAAGGAATAAACACACTGATTTACCACAGAATACACTATACACTCTTAAAAAAGGAATATACACACTGATTTACCACAGAATACACTAAACGCTCTTAAAAAAGGATTAAACACACTGATTTACAACAGAATACACTATATGCTCTTAAAAAGGAATATACACACTGAATTAGGTCCAAGGATCCTGAAGTACTATAGACTACATCGAGCTCTAAATAAAAAACAAGACAACTTTGTCATCACCATCTCCCACTATCCAGGAAAACTCCTGTTTTCAAACCAAATCAAGTGATGACCAGAAACGCACGCACGCACCAAAGTTCAGCTGAGAAATGGACTTTGTGGTGGGGGATAATAAACATATTGTATCATACCAAACAGCACACGCGCGCACACACACACACACACACACAAACATTTTGTACACAGACAGACATACATATGTATTGTTGAGCAAATTTAAGTAAAGGAAATCATTATGTAAAGAAAATATACCATTATACCCCATTTGCCTCCGCCACTGAAAGAGTGTGAAATGCAGAGGTAAATGGAATATAATGGCTTTATCAGCATAGATGCCCCCCCCGGTTGTAGGTGCTCTGCACTGAAGTCCCTCTGTCGTCCCGCCTGTCCACTGAGGCGAATCACAGGCAGGAAACATCATGTTTGATGTCTCGCATTAGCATGGGGTCTGAAAATCTATAATTCAACACACCGCCTCCCATCCACGATTCCCACATTTCCAGGCGTTCGTCATCGAATCCCTGTCCTCAAACCGCCTTCAGCCGAGGAGACAGACGCACGGCAGCTCATAGATAAAAGATTTTTTAGTCACGCTTTTCTGAAACTGCTCAGCATGATGCAGATATAACACAGTCAAAAACATGACACAACACCTTTCACAAAAATACTGAACAGATGAAATCAATTTATGTCAAGTGATGTAAAAATGTCATCGTATTTCTCACCAAGTATTATGCTTGTAATGTCTGTCATGACAGCTACCCACAAACGTGTGACAGTACGATGATTTAAGTTCATATCACCTGACCTCATCTGCTGTAATATCTTGACACCACCCTTACTGTATATCATGCATGTATAACTGCAAAACCAGCCACATTCTGGGCGGTTGGGATAAATTCCCCGTTCATCCCGTCCCATTCAGGTACCCAATGCCAAAACAATCCCCATCGTGAAGCACGGCAGCATTTATGACCTCACACAATGTGTCATCACGCAGTGCTCACATGAACCCATGAGATACACGAGCGGCAGTCATCCGTGATAAATCAGCGGCACTCACTGACGTTCTCCGCCGGCATCTTGACGATGGCGGGCTCCATGAGGTTGTCGGCCAGTACGAAGGCCCCCTCCTCCAGTGTGTCAAGCAGCATCGTGGCGGCGTGAGTCTGTTCAGTCGCGTTCATGTCCGCCCAGGACCTCAGCGCCTCCGGCCGCAGCAGGTTATCCACCGTGTCCACGATCGCCTGCGTCCAAACGGGACAAGCAAACGGAGAGAAACTCAAATGAAGAGAAACTAAAATGAAGTCTGTCATCTTTACCCCTCAGGTGTACAGTAGGCACTGCATTAGGGCACACGCCGACACGCCGACCGAAACACACCCAGTAACTCACAGACAAGCGTGAAATGCATTGGACCGAGCAGAAATACCGGCGATGAGACTTCTGGGGAAAAAGGATTCCATGAAGAAAATAACACATTGGAGAGGATGGGAAGCCCAGATTAATGTGCAGTGCACTCTGGGTGCACAGGTGAAATACTAACTGCGAGCTGCTTATTTCTATAACGCTTCCTCAGGACTGCAAAAATCAACTGAAAGTAGGGCCACGGGCCCCACAGCTCTCCCAGTATGAAAGATATACTTCATGTAGGGTACTGTTTGAAATATAAACTTCAATTATTGGGCAGAAACAAAACTAGTTATTATGATATTTTTATTATTATAATTATTATTATCATGATAATGATATTGACCATTTCATACTTCATCACCTTTCAGGTGACCAGACCAGTCAAAAGCCCAAATATGATTTCCTATTACCTAACAATGCAAATCTAAGTTGCTATTGCAATAATAAATGAGATATTGACTATGCATCGTGACCTTGATATAAACCTTCCAAGGTCACTGTAGGTCACTTTTCATCTTCGCAGCAGAAAGCTCATGCAGCATCTGCTGATATCCAAAAATGCAAAATTAAGCTGTAAATGGAATATCAACCATGATATTGGCCATCAGCCGTTGAGCTAAAGATGCAACAGTCCGAATCAAAAAAAAAATCTCTGCTGTTCACCAATGTACACAGGCACATGAGGCTGGTGAAAGATTTGATTTGACTGAATACAGAACAGTGAATTTAATAAGACAATAAAGTAAGAGTGAGCTGATCATAAAGAGGACCAAAAAGAGACATAAGGAGGTGATTTCAGGATACAGGGAAGGGGATGTCAGAGTGCAGGGATGGTGATTTCAGGGTACAGGGAAGGGGATGTCAGAGTGCAGGGATGGTGATTTCAGGATACAGGGAAGGGGATGTCAGAGTGCAGGGATGGTGATTTCAGGGTACAGGGAAGGGGATGTCAGAGTGAAGGGATGGTGATTTCAGGGTACAGGGAAGGGGATGTCAGAGTGCAGGGATGGTGAGTTCAGGGTACAGGGAAGGGGATGTCAGAGTGAAGGGAGGGGGGTTTCAGGGTACAGGGAAGGGGATGACAGAGTGCAGGGATGGTGATGTCAGGGCACAGGGAAGGCGATGCCAGAGTGAAGGGATGGTGATTTCAGGGTACAGGGAAGGGGATGTCAGAGTGCAGGGATGGTGATTTCAGGGTACAGGGAAGGGGATGTCAGAGTGAAGGGATGGTGATTTCAGGGTACAGGGAAGGGGATGTCAGAGTGCAGGGATGGTGATTTCAGGGTACAGGGAAGGGGATGTCAGAGTGAAGGGATGGTGATTTCAGGGTACAGGGAAGGGGATGTCAGAGTGCAGGGATGGTGATTTCAGGGTACAGGGAAGGGGATGTCAGAGTGAAGGGATGGTGATTTCAGGGTACAGGGAAGGGGATGTCAGAGTGAAGGGAAGGTGATTTAAGGGTACAGGGAAGGGGATGTCAGAGTGAAGGGATGGTGATTTCAGGGTACAGGGAAGGGGATGTCAGAGTGAAGGGATGGTGATTTCAGGGTACAGGGAAGGGGATGTCAGAGTGAAGGGATGGTGATTTCAGGGTACAGGGAAGGGGATGTCAGAGTGAAGGGATGGTGATTTCAGGATACAGGGAAGGGGATGTCAGAGTGCAGGGATGGTGATTTCAGGGTACAGGGAAGGGGATGTCAGAGTGAAGGGATGGTGATTTCAGGGTACATGGAAGGGGATGTCAGAGTGAAGGGATGGTGATTTCAGGGTACAGGGAAAGGGATGTCAGAGTGAAGGGATGGTGATTTCAGGGTACAGGGAAGGGGATGTCAGAGTGCGGGGATGGTGATTTCAGGGTACAGGGAAGGGGATGTCAGAGTGCAGGGATGGTGATTTCAGGATACAGGGAAGGGGATGTCAGAGTGCAGGGACGGTGATTTCAGGATACAGGGAAGGGGATGTCAGAGTGCAGGGATGGTGATTTCAGGGTACAGGGAAGGGGATGTCAGAGTGAAGGGATGGTGATTTCAGGGTACAGGGAAGGGGATGTCAGAGTGAAGGGATGGTGATTTCAGGGTACAGGGAAGGGGATGTCAGAGTGCAGGGATGGTGATTTCAGGGTACAGGGAAGGGGATGTCAGAGTGAAGGGATGGTGATTTCAGGGTACAGGGAAGGGGATGTCAGAGTGCAGGGATGGTGATTTCAGGGTACAGGGAAGGGGATGTGAGAGTGAAGGGATGGTGATTTCAGGGTACAGGGAAGGGGATGTCAGAGTGAAGGGATGGTGATTTCAGGGTACAGGGAAAGGGATGTCAGAGTGAAGGGATGGTGATTTCAGGGTACAGGGAAGGGGATGTCAGAGTGCAGGGATGGTGATTTCAGGGTACAGGGAAGGGAATGTCAGAGTGCAGGGATGGTGATTTCAGGATACAGGGAAGGGGATGTCAGAGTGCAGGGATGGTGATTTCAGGATACAGGGAAGGGGATGTCAGAGTGCAGGGATGGTGATTTCAGGATACAGGGAAGGGGATGTCAGAGTGCAGGGATGGTGATTTCAGGGTACAGGGAAGGGGATGTCAGAGTGCAGGGATGGTGATTTCAGGGTACAGGGAAGGGGATGTCAGAGTGCAGGGATGGTGATTTCAGGGTACAGGGAAGGGGATGTCAGAGTGCAGGGATGGTGATTTCAGGGTACAGGGAAGGGGATGTCAGAGTGCAGGGATGGTGATTTCAGGGTACGGGGAAGGGGATGTCAGAGTGCAGGGATGGTGATTTCAGGGTACAGGGAAGGGGATGTCAGAGTGCAGGGATGGTGATTTCAGGGTACAGGGAAGGGGATGTCAGAGTGAAGGGATGGTGATTTCAGGGTACAGGGAAGGGGATGTCAGAGTGCAGGGATGGTGATTTCAGGGTACAGGGAAGGGGATGTCAGAGTGAAGGGATGGTGATTTCAGGGTACAGGGAAGGGGATGTCAGAGTGAAGGGATGGTGATTTCAGGGTACAGGGAAGGGGATGTCAGAGTGAAGGGATGGTGATTTAAGGGTACAGGGAAGGGGATGTCAGAGTGAAGGGATGGTGATTTCAGGGTACAGGGAAGGGGATGTCAGAGTGAAGGGATGGTGATTTCAGGGTACAGGGAAGGGGATGTCAGAGTGCAGGGATGGTGATTTCAGGGTACAGGGAAGGGGATGTCAGAGTGAAGGGATGGTGATTTCAGGGTACAGGGAAGGGGATGTCAGAGTGAAGGGATGGTGATTTCAGGGTACAGGGAAAGGGATGTCAGAGTGAAGGGATGGTGATTTCAGGGTACAGGGGAGGGGATGTCAGAGTGCAGGGATGGTGATTTCAGGGTACAGGGAAGGGGATGTCAGAGTGCAGGGATGGTGATTTCAGGATACAGGGAAGGGGATGTCAGAGTGCAGGGATGGTGATTTCAGGATACAGGGAAGGGGTTGTCAGAGTGCAGGGATGGTGATTTCAGGGTACAGGGAAGGGGATGTCAGAGTGAAGGGATGGTGATTTCAGGGTACAGGGAAGGGGATGTCAGAGTGCAGGGATGGTGATTTCAGGATACAGGGAAGGGGATGTCAGAGTGCAGGGAGGTGATTTCAGGATACAGGGAAGGGGATGTCAGAGTGCAGGGATGGTGATTTCAGGGTACAGGGAAGGGGATGTCAGAGTGCAGGGATGGTGATTTCAGGGTACAGGGAAGGGGATGTCAGAGTGAAGGGATGGTGATTTCAGGGTACAGGGAAGGGGATGTCAGAGTGCAGGGATGGTGATTTCAGGGTACAGGGAAGGGGATGTCAGAGTGCAGGGATGGTGATTTCAGGATACAGGGAAGGGGATGTCAGAGTGAAGGGATGGTGATTTCAGGATACAGGGAAGGGGATGTCAGAGTGCAGGGATGGTGATTTCAGAGTACAGGGAAGGGGATGTCAGAGTGAAGGGATGGTGATTTCAGGGTACAGGGAAGGGGATGTCAGAGTGCAGGGATGGTGATTTCAGGATACAGGGAAGGGGATGTCAGAGTGCAGGGATGGTGATTTCAGGATACAGGGAAGGGGATGTCAGAGTGCAGGGATGGTGATTTCAGGATACAGGGAAGGGGACGGCAGAGTGCAGGGATGGTGATTTCAGGGTACAGGGAAGGGGATGTCAGAGTGCAGGGATGGTGATTTCAGGATACAGGGAAGGGGATGTCAGAGTGCAGGGATGGTGATTTCAGGAGACAGGGAAGGGGATGTCAGAGTGCAGGGATGGTGATTTCAGGGTACAGGGAAGGGGATGTCAGAGTGAAGGGATGGTGATTTCAGGGTACAGGGAAGGGGATGTCAGAGTGCAGGGATGGTGATTTCAGGATACAGGGAAGGGGATGACAGAGTGCAGGGATGGTGATTTCAGGATACAGGGAAGGGGATGTCAGAGTGCAGGGATGGTGATTTCAGGATACAGGGAAGGGGATGTCAGAGTGCAGGGATGGTGATTTCAGGGTACAGGGAAGGGGATGTCAGAGTGAAGGGATGGTGATTTCAGGGTACAGGGAAGGGGATGTCAGAGTGCAGGGATGGTGATTTCAGGGTACAGGGAAGGGGATGTCAGAGTGCAGGGATGGTGATTTCAGGATACAGGGAAGGGGATGTCAGAGTGAAGGGATGGTGATTTCAGGATACAGGGAAGGGGGTGTCAGAGTGCAGGGAAGGTGATTTCAGAGTACAGGGAAGGGGATGTCAGAGTGAAGGGATGGTGATTTCAGGGTACAGGGAAGGGGATGTCAGAGTGCAGGGATGGTGATTTCAGGATACAGGGAAGGGGATGTCAGAGTGCAGGGATGGTGATTTCAGGATACAGGGAAGGGGATGTCAGAGTGCAGGGATGGTGATTTCAGGATACAGGGAAGGGGATGTCAGAGTGCAGGGATGGTGATTTCAGGGTACAGGGAAGGGGATGTCAGAGTGAAGGGATGGTGATTTCAGGGTACAGGGAAGGGGATGTCAGAGTGCAGGGATGGTGATTTCAGGGTACAGGGAAGGGGATGTCAGAGTGAAGGGATGGTGATTTCAGGATACAGGGAAGGGGATGTCAGAGTGAAGGGATGGTGATTTCAGGATACAGGGAAGGGGATGTCAGAGTGCAGGGATGGTGATTTCAGGATACAGGGAAGGGGATGTCAGAGTGCAGGGATGGTGATTTCAGGGTACAGGGAAGGGGATGTCAGAGTGCAGGGATGGTGATTTCAGGGTACAGGGAAGGTGATATAACGTACAGGGAAGGGGATGTCAGAGTGCAGGGATGGTGATTTCAGGGTACAGGGAAGGGGATGTCAGAGTGCAGGGATGGTGATTTCAGGGTACAGGGAAGGGGATGTCAGAGTGCAGGGATGGTGATTTCAGGGTACAGGGAAGGGGATGTCAGAGTGCAGGGATGGTGATTTCAGGGTACAGGGAAGGTGATATAGCGTACAGGGAAGGGGATGTCAGAGTGCAGGGATGGTGATTTCAGGATACAGGGATGGTGATATAGCGTACAGGGAAGGGTATGTCAGAGTGCAGAGATGGTGGTTCAGGGTACAGGGATGGTGATATAGCGTACAGGGAAGGGGATGTCAGAGTGCAGGGATGGTGATTTCAGGATACAGGGATGGTGATATAGCGTACAGGGAAGGGGATGTCAGAGTGCAGAGATGGTGATTCAGGATACAGGGATGGTGATATAGCGGACAAGGAAGGGGATGTCAGAGTGCAGGGATGGTGATTATAGGGTACAGGGATGGTGATATAGCGTACAGAGAAGGGGATTTCAGAATGCAGGGATAGTGATTTCAGGGTACAGGGAAGGTGATATAGCGTATAGGGAAGCGGATGTCAGAGACCAGGGAAGGTGATGCAGGGTACAGGGAAGGTGATAGAGCGGACATGGTAGGGAAGGTCAGAGTGCAGGGATGGTGATTTTAGGGTACAGGGATGGTGATATAGCGTATAGGGAAGGGGATGTCAGAGTGCAGGGAAGGTGATTCAGGGTACAGGGAAGGTGATATAGCGTACATGGTAGGGAAGGTCGGAGTGCAGGGATGGTGATTCAGGGGACAGGGATGGTGATATAGCGTACAGGGAAGGGGATGTCAGAGTGCAGGGATGGTGATTTCAGGATACAGGGATGGTGATATAGCGTACAGGGAAGGGGATTTCAGAGTGCAGAGATGGTGATTCAGGATATAGGGATGGTGATATAGCGTACAGGGAAGGGGATGTCAGAGTGCAGGGATGGTGATTTTAGGGTACAGGGATGGTGATATAGCGTACAGGGAAGGGGATTTCAGAATGCAGGGATAGTGATTTCAGGGTACAGGGAAGGTGATATAGCGTATAGGGAAGGGGATGTCAGAGTGCAGGGAAGGTGATTCAGGGTACAGGGAAGGTGATATAGCGTACATGGTAGGGAAGGTCAGAGTGCAGGGATGGTGACTCAGGGTACAGGGAAGGTGATATAGCGTACATGGTAGGGAATATCAGAGAGCAGGGATGGTGATTTCAGCGTACAGGGAAGTTGACAGCATGGTGTGAAGATGGTGCTATAGGATACAGGGAAGGCGATATAAAGGCAACAGGGAGGGGAAGATTGATGCAGAGGGAAGGTGATAATGGATACAGGACTGGAAATGCAAGGGTGAAGAAATATGATATCAGGGTCTGGGGGAGGAGATATCAAGGTGCGAGGAAGGTGATATTCAGGTGCTGCGAAGGTGATATGTGGGTGGAGGGAAAGTAATATCAGGGAGCTGGGAAGGTGATATCAGGGAGCAGGGGATGTGGTGACAAGGTGAAGAACAGGCATGCAGATCAGCGAGAGGAGCTGGAGTACCTTCATGTAAACTCTGCACGTCCGCTCTCGCTTCTGCAGCTTAATGATTCAGAGGAGATTAAAGAGGAACAGAATCAGCAGTAGCAGGAGGGAACAGAAGAGCAGAAAGGTGCTTCAGTGACAGGTATCCTGGTGCACCATCCCATGTGTGACCTGAGGACTCATGCAGAGCCCTCTGACCCCCTCAAACAAGCACCACAAAGGCCAAACCTCAACACTTATGTGGACGCCAAGAAAACAGAAATATTAACTAGAATTAAAAACAAAAGGAAAAGATGATGTATCTGACAGCTGAGGTGATGCTCCTGACAGAAAAGCGGTACAAAAAGACATTTGCGCCAACAGTAAACCCAAATGCATCATCACTCAGCCCAACAAACACCCACATCCCAAACCCCCCAAACACCCACATCCCAAACCCCCCAAACACCCACATCCCAAACCCCCCAAACCCCCCAAACACCCACATCCCAAACCCCCCCAAACACCCACATCCCAAACCCCCCCAAACACCCACATCCCAAACCCCCCCAAACACCCACATCCCAAACCCCCCAAACACCCACATCCCAAACCCCCCCAAACACCCACATCCCAAACCCCCCAAACACCCACATCCCAAGCCCCCCAAACACCCACATCCCAAACCCCCCAAACCCCCCAAACACCCACATCCCAAACCCCCCCAAACACCCACATCCCAAACCCCCCCAAACACCCACATCCCAAACCCCCCAAACACCCACATCCCAAGCCCCCCAAACACCCACATCCCACACCCCCCAAACACCCACATCGCAAACCCCCCCCAAACACCCACATCCCAAACCCCCCAAACACCCACATGCCAAACCCCCCCCAAACACCCACATCCCAAACTCCCCCAAACTCCCACATCCCAATCCCCCCCAAACACCCACATCCCAAACCCCCCCAAACACCCACATCCCAAACCCCCCCAAACACCCACATCCCAAACCCCCCCAAGCACCCACATCCCAAACCCCCCCAAGCACCCACATCCCAAACCCCCCAAACGCCCACATCCCAAAACCCCCAAACACACACATCCCAAACCCTTGCCAAAACAAGCTGTTTACAAGAATCCAAAACTTGGCTTTAATAGTGTACTAATCACAGACAATTCCTTTTTCAACTGAGTTTTAAACCCTCAGCCCCAAATATGTTCAGGGGTGCTCACAAAGAGCTGTGAAAAAGTATTTGTTCTTTCCTGATTAATAATTTCTACTTCTCAATTTTTACTTGACTAATTTTAATATAAGACAAAAGAGTTAACACAGAGATCAGCAATGAAGAAATTGCAACCCCATGTGAAACTCATCTTCCTGGCTACGACAGCGTGACTGACCTTGGATTTACCCTCTTCTGAAGCGTGAAGGCTGAAGATGACTGCCGAGAAGCTGGGTTCAGCTTTATAGTGACAAACATAATCACTGAGAAACTACCAAAACCCATCACCAACTTACGACCACCTAATCACAATGCACCTGGCGCAAGGGAGGAATGAATACGCAGCCATTACTGGAGTTTACGCACTGACTGCGACAAATCCTGAGGAGATCTGAGAGGAGTTCCACAGTACTCTGGGAGAGACCATGCTGAAGGTTGGAGTGGAAAGGACAGGAGTAAAGGATATTCTGTGGCAGTGCATCACCCTTACTGTAGGCAGGGGAGACCTGGGCCATCTGCCGGGCCCAAGTAAAGAAAGTGCCTTCCTGCATGATGAGGAACTCGTGGTCAATAATGAACATCACACGGCAGGATCACCAACAAGGAGACTTTACACCAGACAGGGCCTCCATTTATGGAGATGTTCCAGGAGAGGAACCTGAGAGGCTTGGTCCTGTCCTGAGGATGGCTGGGCATTGACTGCAGCAACAAATATTGCACTCCCAACTTCGCCATGAAAGGAGGGGTCGGCGAAGGCCCCGTCTAAGATTCAAAGATACTGCGGAGAGGAACGTGAGGAGGAGAACCAGCGATACAGACCCAGGCAGATGGCCGAGCCTCCAGAAGTCTGAATGGAACAGTCATCTTCGATTTAACAGACAGCGAATAAAATAATGAAGGGGCGATGACATTTTAAATCAACGACGGGTTAGAGAGCTTTTTTCCTTCAATTAAGGAAATCATCATTTAAATACTGCATTTTACGTCCAATTGGATAATATTTGTCTGATATTAAAACTACTTTAATGATAAAATATGATAAAAGAGAAGAAATAGAGAGCAAGGGGTGAAATACTTTTTCACAGCTGAGCTAAAACACAAACTTGAATTGGCCCCACGATACCAAACTACAGCCACAGATGGGCGCGCACACGCAGAAACACACGCACACACTGAAACGGACGCACGCACGCAAGGACGGACGGACGGACCGACACATATATAAAAGCATACACAAACCACATTCTCCAGACCCTTGATTCCCTGAAAGATTTGCTTCTGCAAACAACAATGACTGCATGATTGCATGTAAATCAGGCAGCTGGTTAGGTCATGAATGGACAGATGGATTGCTGCATAAAACTGATTGTCAGCGAGTGAATCAAACTATAATTGTTCACTTTGTTCCGAATGAAAGATTGGAAAATAAATATTTGAAATGACAACAGTTTGATTGCTTTGACAGCATATGGTGTATTTCGAAAAGATTGAATATCCGGAACACCACATTTTGAGAACGTCTTCGACTAACCTAGAAATAAAACCTTCTCAAGGGCCTAATACAACCTCAAACATTGTCTAGGACAAGTGGGTGAGTCGTATTAAAACCTCTAACACTGGCTAAGAGGGGTGAAGTGTGTTGTACTGTAACCTCCAACACTGGCTAAGAGGGGTGAAGTGTGTTGTATTGTAACCTCTAACCCTGGCTAAGAGGGGTGGAGTGTGTTGTATTCTAACCTCTAACACTGGTTAAGAGGGGTGGAGTATGTTGTATTATAACCTCTAACAGTGGCTAAGAGGGGTGGAGTGTGTTGTATTGGAACCTCTAACACTGGCAAAGAGGGGTGGAGTGTGTTGTATTGTAACCTCTAACACTGGCTAAGAGGGGTGGAGTGTGTTATATTATAACCTCTAACACTGGCTAAAAGAGGTGGGTGTGATGTATTACAACCTCCAACACTGGCTAAGAGGGTTGGAGAGTGTTGTATTGTAACCTCTAACACTGGCTAAGAGGGGTGGAGTGTGTTGTATTATAACCTCTAACACTGGCTAAGAGGGGTGGAGTGTGTTGTATTGGAACCTCTAACACTGGCAAAGAGGGGTGGAGTGTGTTGTATTGTAACCTCTAACACTGGCTAAGAGGGGTGGAGTGTGTTATATTATAACCTCTAACACTGGCTAAAAGAGGTGGGTGTGATGTATTACAACCTCCAACACTGGCTAAGAGGGTTGGAGAGTGTTGTATTGTAACCTCTAACACTTGCTAAGAGGGGTGGAGTGGGTTGTATTGTAACCTCCAACACTGGCTAAGAGGGGTGGAGTGTGTTGTATTGGAACCTCTAACACTGGCAAAGAGGGGTGGAGTGTGTTGTATTGTAACCTCTAACACTGGCTAAGAGGGGTGGAGTGTATTATATTATAACCTCTAACACTGGCTAAAAGAGGTGGGTGTGATGTATTACAACCTCCAACACTGGCTAAGAGGGTTGGAGAGTGTTGTATTGTAACCTCTAACACTGCCTAAGAGGGGTGGAGTGTGTTGTATTATAACCTCTAACACTGGCTAAGAGGGGTGGAGTATGTGGTATTATAACCTCTAACAGTGGCTAAGAGGGGTGGAGTGTGTTGTGTTGTAACCTCCAACACTGGCTAAGAGGAGTGGAGTGTGTTGTATTATAACCTCTAACACTGGCTAAGAGGGGTGGAGTGTGTTGTATTACAACCTCAAACACTGGCTAAGAGGGGTGGGTGTGATGTATTATAACCTCTAACACTGGCTAAGAGGGGTGGAGTATGTGGTATTATAACCTCTAACAGTGGCTAAGAGGAGTGGAGTGTGTTGTGTTGTAACCTCTAACACTGGCTAAGAGGGGTGGAGTGTGTTGTATTACAACCTCAAACACTGGCTAAGAGGGGTGGGTGTGATGTATTATAACCTCTAACACTGGCTAAGAGGGTTAGAGTGTGTTCTACTGTAACCTTGAACACTGGCTAAGAGGGGTGGAGTGTATTGCATTATAACCTCTAACACTGGCTAAGAGGGGTGGAGTGTATTGCATTATAACCTCTAACACTGGCTAAGAGGGGTGGAGTGCATTGTATTATCACCTCTAACACTGGCTAAGAGGGGTGGGGTTTGTTGTATTATAACCTCTAACACTGGCTAAGAGGGGTGGAGTGTGTTGTGTAACCTCTAACACTGGCTAAGAGGGGTGGAGTGCATTGTATTATAACCTCTAACATTGGCTAAGAGGGGTGGAGTGTGTTGCATTATAACCTCTAACACTGGCTAAGAGGGGTGGAGTGCATTGTATTATCACCTCTAACACTGGCTAAGAGGGGTGGGTGTGTTGTATTATAACCTCTAACCCTGGCTAAGAGGGGTGGGTGTGTTGTATGATAACCTCTAACACTGGTTAAGAGGGGTGGAGCATGTTGTATTATAACCTCTAACAGTGGCTAAGAGGGGTGGAGTGTTATGTATTGTAACCTCCAACACTGGCTAAGAGGGGTGGAGTGTGTTGTTTTATAACCTCTAACACTGGCTAAGAGGGGTGGAGTGTGTTTTATTGTAACCTCTTACACTGGCTAGGACGGGTGGAGTGTGTTGTATTATAACCTCTAACACTGGCTTAGAGGGGTGGGTGTGTTGTATTATAACCTCTAACACTGGCTAAGAGGGGTGGAGTGTGTTGTATTGTAACCTCTAACACTAGCTAGGACGGGTGGAGTGTGTTGTATTACAACCTCTAACACTGGCTAAGAAAGGTGGGTGTGTTGTATTATAACCTCTAACACTGGCTAAGAGGGGTGGGTGTGTTGTATTATAACAGTGGCGAAGAGGGGTGGAGTGTGTTGTATTATAACCTCTAACACTGGCTAAGAGGGGTGGAGTGTGTTGTATTGTAACCTCACACTGGCTAAGAGGGGTGGAGTGTGTTGTATTATAACCTCCAACAGTGGCTAAGAGGGGTGGAGTGTGTTGCATTATAACCTCTAACACTGGCTAAGAGGGGAGTAGTGTGTTGCATTATAACCTCTAACACTGGCTAAGAGGGGTGGAGTGTGTTGTATTATAACCTCTAACACTGGCTAAGAGGGGTGGAGTGTGTTGTATTATAACCTCTAACACTGGCTTAGAGAGGTGGGTGTGTTGTATTGTAACCTCTCACACTGGCTAAGAGGGGTGGAGTGTGTTGTATTGTAACCTCTCACACTGGCCAAGAGGGGTGGAGTGTGTTGTACTATAACCTCTAACACTGGCTAAGAGGGGTTGAGTGTGTTGTATTGTAACCTTGTTGAAGCTGCGCCCGGTGGAATCTTTCTCGCTTGGCTTCAGGTCCTGAAGTTGAGCGTCCAGAATATCCACCAGCTGCTCCATCAGCCGCACGGCAGAGCTGACGTCTCCCGCGAACACTGGCCCCTTCGTGTGCCGAGCCAACTCATTCGCCAAACTCGCTGCGTTCTCCCCACTCCTGATCTGCAGGGGGCGACGGAGGCTTGCTGTGTAACAGTAACGTACATACACAGACAAACACAAACAAAGGCACACACACATTCGCAAACACAGACCAGATACACACACACACACACACACACAACTGACCTTCTGGTCCACCTGGCTCACCCAGTGAGAGGTGCAGTTGCTGAGGTCAGGACCCTTCTGCCTCCAAGAGCCTGTGACCCTCAGACACAGGAACGAGGCCGTACCTGAGGGAGGGAGGGAGGGAGAAAAAGAGATAGACAGAGAGAGAGAGAGAGAGAGAGAGAGAGAGCGCGCAAGTGAGAGAGAGAGAGAGAGCGAGCGAGTGAGAGAGAGAATGGTTATTTGTTAGCGCTGGGCAGATGACCTCGCCCAGGCAGTAACTCCACAAGTAAAGGGCGCCAGATTCAGAGTCTGTATATTTGCCATTTGCAGTCAAAGAAAAAAAAACAAAAACATTGATGGCGTGAGTTCACATTTGAGACATGAGGGACCATGAGACAACACAATATAGGAAAAAGAAACAGGTCGGTACATGAAGAGAACAATTAAGAGGACAATGCCGCCAGATACAGGCCCACAGTCATCTGAAAGGATACAACAAAAAAAACGACGCGTCGCTGAATACCCCTCGGCCCGGACATGATTTCCTGCCTCAATGTCACAGTGTGAAGGTCAAAGGTCAAATCCAGCAAAAAAGGTGACTTTGTACATGTGTCACAGTGAATGAGTGAAGCTGCGATCAGTAGTTGCTGAGTACTGACCCATTTAAGATTTCCTGCCTTAAGGTCACAGCGTAAAGGTCAACGGTGGAATTCAGCAAAAAAACATGACATTGCACATGTGTCACAGTGAGTTACCATACCAAATTTGGTGAAGCTGTGATAATTAGATGCAGAGTACTGACCCGGACAAGATTTCCAGGGTCAAGATCACAGAGCCAAGGTCAAAGGTCAAATCCAGCAAAAAAAAAACCTGAAATTGCACATCTATGGGTCATAGTGAGTTACCATAGCAAATTTGGTGAAGCTGCGAGAATTAGTTGCCGAGTACTGACCCAAGCAAGATGTCCAGGGTGAAGGTCACAGAGTAAAGGTCATAGGTCAAATCCAGGAAAAAAACCCGATGATGCACATCTATGGGTACTGCCGAGTACAGGCCCGGACAAAATCATGGATGGACGACGGACAACAGACGGACACGCAGGTGACGACAATACCCCTCCGGGCCGGAGTCGGCCGAGGGGCAAAGACTAATATATATATATATATATATATATATATATAATATATTTATACATGCATATATAAAGTGAAAACATTTGCTCTGAAATCATAGATAAAAATGCAAGACTTCTTAAAGAGCAAGAGTAATCGTGTTTGGCACCCTTTTAAGTTAATCAACTGATCTTGGTCTCAATCCAAGATGGCAGCATGTCTATTGTCTTTGTGTCAGTGTTTGTTCATGTTCATGTTCTGTTTGTAATTATATATTTATTTGTTTTTAGTAGTCTTTCAGTTGTCTTTAGTACATTTGAGTGATTGAGGTTTTCATTCTTCAAATGCGGGTTTTGTTTGAAGAACAAGACTTTTTGTCTTTGGCCTGGGATTGCAGCAGCCCAACCATGCTATTGCTGTGTTAAATCAGCTAAACTGACCAGGCAAGACCCAGGACATCCAAGCCCCAGCTAGTTATATCCAGGCCCCAGCTAGCTACATCCAGGCCCTAGTGGTCTGCCAGCTATAATCAGGTCCCAGCCAGCTATATCCAGGCTCCAGTCTGTAACATCAGGCCCCAGAAGCCTGCTAGTTACATCCAGGCTCCAGCCTACAACACCAGGCCCCAGCAGCTTGTTTTAATGAACATTTTATATCTTCTGGCTCCTTGTTTGATACTGTTCATTCTAAATCTGAGAGTCTCTGTGCTGAAGTTACAGTGAATACTGGGGAAGTGTTCAACTTTGTACCTTTCTCTGTGCAGGAAGTTTGTAAAGCCTTGAAGGGTGTGGATCCTAGAAAAGCACAAGGGCCTGATCTTATTGAGCCATATTTCCTGAGATTGGCATCAGATTTTATTTCAAAGCCTTTAACGTATATTTTCAATCTTTCTATGAAAACCAAGGTTGCTCCTAAATTGTGGAAGTCTGCTTTTGTCCTGCCTTTATGGAAGGGAGGTGATCCAGCCTGTTTGAATAACTATTGGCCAATATCAAACCTCTCAGTTCTGGCTAAAATACTTGAAACTGGTTAGTAATCAGCTAAAGGAGTTTCTTTTTAACAATGATGTTCTTTCTACTTATCAGTCAGGCTTTAGGAAGAAGCACAGCACCATCACTGCTGGCCTGAAGGTAGTAAATGACATCTCGATTGCACTTGACAGGAAACAGCACTGTGCGTCACTTTTTGTTGAGTTATCTAAAGCTTTCGATACCGTTGACCACAGTGTCTTAAAGATTAGACTGCTTAATTCAGGACTTTCAGAGCAAGCAGTAGCATGGTTCTCAGATTATCTTAATGACAGATCTCAATGTATTAAATATATGATGATCTTTGTTCAAAATTTGTATCCATTTATAAGGGCGTTCCACAGGGTTCGGTCTTAGGTCCGCTTTTATTTACTTTATATATAAATGACCTGGGACAAAATGTGCCAAATGCAAATTTTCATTTTTATGCTGATGACACAGTAATCTATTCTTGTGCCTCTACTGTCGTCTTGGCCATTGAACACCTGAAAAATGCATTTAATGCTTTCCAGAATACTCTAATTCAGTTGAAGCTTGTTCTTAATGCTGAAAAGACTAAATGTATGATCTTCAGCAATTCAAAGACTAGACCACAAACCTCTGCCGTGGTTACTCTGGACGGAAGATTCATAGACACAGTCAGTTCTAATAAATATTTGGGGGTTTTAATTGATGGGTCTCTCACTTTTAAGGCACATGTGCTCCAGCTAGTGAAAAAGCTGAAACTTAAACTGGGTTTTTATTTTCGCAATAAGTTATGCTTTTCTTTTGAGGTTAAGAAGAGACTTGTTGCTGCTACTTTTTTATCTGTCTTAGATTATGGAGATTTGTTGTACAGAAACACATCTGCTCAGTACCTTCATAAGACTGATTGCGTGTATCATGCTGCCTTGAGATTTATAACAAATGCAAAAGGCTTGACTCATCATTGTGACCTCTATTCTCGGGTGGGATGGCCTTCTTTGGCCACTCGCAGGCTCCATCATTGGTACGCCTTTATATACAAGGCCATTTTGGGTTTGCTTCCACCTTATTTGTGTGTTTCATGGTGCCAAAGACTACGGGTCAATATTCTTTGCGTTCCCTCGACCATTATCTGCTTTCAGTCCCAAATGTTCGTACTGAGTATGGAAAAAAGGCTTTTGCTTACTCAGCTCCTATGGCATGGAACAACCTGCAAAATGCTTTTAAATTGGATTGTCTAGTTACCCTAAATGAATTTAAAGCTAAACTGAAGGATCTAGAGATGACTTCTTTAAGCTGTCGATGTTATTAATGTATATTCTTGATTTTAATGTTGTAATACTGTCTCTGTGTTTGATGTTCTTTCATATTGTGTGTCTGTAACAATTTTTAATGTTGCCCATCTTGGCCTGGTCTCCCTTGAAAAAGAGACTTTTAATCTCAATGGGACTTCCTGGTTAAATAAAGGTTAAATAAAAAAAATAAATTTAAAAGTATAATAACAAAAATAATAAATTACTAGCACTCTGCCCGTGGGGATCCACCGGTTCTATTTTATGTAGCTTTGTCTTTATATTATAGTGAACAATGCACCATTATGATGTCATCACATGTACTTCTATGATGTCATCACGTTGCTATGGTGTTGCTATGGTGTTTCCATAAACAACAAGTTGGCGGTCACGTGACCAATGTTTTTGTAGTAGCAAAAACTAAGTAACGATCAAGGGGAATACGCTGCGCTGACATTCCGCGCTCAGTGGAACACGAAGTTGCCTGCAAGACGGAGCATAATAGTTTCGTTCATATTATGCTGGAAATTATGCACTACATTCTCTTGCAGCCGGGCATCTGTTTTTTGGGATTTGGATAGACTCCTTTGGATGAATTGGCTTGAGTTCAAAAGGGGGAATCCCCAGGAGAGGACATACAGGGGGAATCCCCCTGCATGTCTATATTATAATAGCCTCGCTCACGTTATGCTGCAGATACGCGCCCAGTGGAATCTAGCACCGAGTGGCCGGACACACATGCACGCACACACAAAGAGGCCACTCGGCTATTATAATATAGATAAATACACGTTTACCACCTGAGCGTGCAGGCGCAAGGGGGGATTCAGGAATGCAATTAAAGATTATTTATGCTACACACAGCACAGGGAAAGAAACTCTTCATGAACTAAGAGGTAGTTAACGGAACGGTACTGTCTGCCAGAAGCGAGAAGGACAAAAAGACTAGAGGCAGGGTGACCAGCGTCGCCAATAATCTTTGAGGCCCAGACCTAAAGTCTGGAGTTGTAGAGCTCATCAAGACCAGGCAGGTTAGTACCAATGATTGTTTAAGCCATATTTACTACCCTGGTTAGGGATTTACGGTCCTGTGCAGTTTGGTTGCCAAACCACAGTGTAGAAGAAGAGGTGAGGATCTCCATAATGCAGACACACCTGAACGGGCCAAAGCATTACAGCCTGAGAGTGATGAGACTGAGATCATGATTTTCAAATACAGCCCTGAACTCAAGAAAATGCAAACCATTTACCTCTCAGTGATGCTACAACCTTACCTCCTTCTGACCAAGTCGTCAGCTGGTATTCATATTGCAGTAAAAGCATTTATAGAATAACCAATCAACATATAAAACTATAAATTAAATACTGTTCATAAAACTAGAGATTGTTTTTAGTTCAAAAAAGCGATGTTTACCCTCAGCACAACGCAGCCGCCCCTCATTGATGTTCACAGACATTTAAGAAGAAACTATACAAGTTAATAACCTCAAAATAGCAAAAGGCACATCTGCATTATCTGATGCAAATGTGCTCAAATTTTCATTAAAATATATCAAAGGATTTCTGAGTTATGGTCAGAAATGGTGGGAACGCCGACGCGGACACGCATGCAAAACCGGACAAAAACAATGTGTCCCTCCTCCCTCGGGGGGGAGACATAATAATGATAAAAGAAATTTTTATCAGTGAGTAAAAGTGAGAGAATGCAAGTGTGTAAAAATATGTTCATTGATGTGAGTACATATGCATACTGCATGTTCCCATGTTTGTTTATTTTTGTGTGTGTGCGCGGAATTTTTATTGAAGATTCAAGATTTATTTGAGCAGGGAGCCTGACTGGGACTCATTTCTCCATTTCAGCAGGGCCCTGCATTACAGACAATTACAATTTTACTTTTTACAAGCACATGAAAATCGTAATGCAACAAACAGCAATTGCCATCATAAAATTAAAATGACAGCACTTACTTAAAACAATAGCAGTCCTCTTGATAAAATGATCTCATCCATATTTTAAAATGTCCAAAAGTAACCAGTTCATTCCGATTCAGCTCACCTTGCAGCTGATTCAAGGTGCAAAAGACATTCAAATGAAAAGCAGTCTTACCCAGCTCTGTTCTAACGCGAGGAGCATTAGCTCTGTTCTAACACGAGGCACATCAGCTCTGTTCTAACACGAGGAGCATCAGCTCTGTTCTAACACGAGGCACATCAGCTATGTTCTAACACGAGGAGCATCAGCTCTGTTCTAACACAAAGAGCATCAGCTCTGTTCTAACACGAGGCACATCAGCTCTGTTCTAACGCGAGGAGCATCAGCTCTGTTCTAACGCGAGGCACATCAGCTCTGTTCTAACACGAGGAACATCAGCTATGTTCTAACACGAGGAGCATCAGCTCTGTTCTAACACGAGGAACATCAGCTATGTTCTAACACGAGGAGCATCAGCTATGTTCTAACACGAGGAGCATCAGCTCTGTTCTAACACGAGGAACATCAGCTATGTTCTAACACGAGGAGCATCAGCTCTGTTCTAACACGAGGAGCATACGCTATGTTCTAACACGAGGCACATCAGCTCTGTTCTAACACGAGGAGCATCAGCTCTGTTCTAACACGAGGCGCATCAGCTCTGTTCTAACATGAGGAGCATCAGCTCTGTTCTAACACGAGGAACATCAGCTATGTTCTAACACGAGGAACATCAGCTATGTTCTAACACGAGGAGCATCAGCTCTGTTCTAACACGAGGAGCATCAGCTCTGTTCTAACACGAGGAACATCAGCTATATTCTAACACGAGGAGCATCAGCTCTGTTCTAACACGAGGAACATCAGCAATGTTCTAACACGAGGAACATCAGCTATGTTCTAACACGAGGAGCATCAGCTCTGTTCAAACACGAGGAACATCAGCTATGTTCTAACACGAGGAGCATCAGCTCTGTTCTAACAGGAGGAGAATCAGCTCTGTTCTAACACGAGGAACATCAGCTATGTTCTAACACGAGGAGCATCAGCTCTGTTCTAACACGAGGAGAATCAGCTCTGTTCTAACACGAGGAGCATCAGCTCTGTTCTAACACGAGGAGCATCAGCTCTGTTCTAACACGAGGAGCATCAGCTCTGTTCTAACACGAGGAGCATCAGCTCTGTTCTAACACAAGGAGCATCAGCTGTGTTCTAACGTGAGGAACATCAGCTCTGCTCTAACACGAGGAGCAACAGCTCTGTTCTAACACGAGGAGCATCAGCTCTGTTCTAACACGAGGAACATCAGCTCTGTTCTTACAAGAGGAGCATCAGCTCTGTTCTAACACGAGGAGCATCAGCTCTGTTCTAACACGAGGAGCATCAGTTGTGTTCTAACACGAGGAACATCAGCTCTGTTCGAACACGAGGAACATCAGCTCTGTTCTAACACAAAGAGCATCAGCTCTGTTCTAACACGAGGAGCATCAGCTCTGTTCTAACACGAGGACCATCAGCTCTGTCCTCACATGAGGAGCATCAGCTCTGTTCTAACACGAGGAACATCAGCTCTGTTCAAACACGTAGAACATCAGCTCTGTTCTAATATGAGGAACATTAGCTCTGTTATAACATGAGGAGCAGCTCTGTTCCAACATGAGGAGCATCAGCTCTGTTCTAACAAGAGGAGCATCAGCTCTGTTCTAACAAGAGGAGCATCAGCTCTGTTCTAACACGAGGAGCATCAGCTGTGTTCTAACACGAGGAGCATCAGCTGTGTTCAAACACGAGGAGCATCAGCTGTGTTCTAACGTGAGGAACATCAGCTCTGTTCAAACACGAGGAACATCAGCTCTGTTCTAACATGAGGAGCAGCTCCGTTCTAACATGAGGAGCATCAGCTCTGTTCTAACAAGAGGAGCATCAGCTCTGTTCTAACACGAGGAGCATCAGCTGTGTTCTAACACGAGGAACATCAGCTCTGTTCAAACACGAGGAACATTAGCTCTGTTCTAACACAAAGAGCATCAGCTCTGTTCTAACACGAGGAGCATCAGCTCTGTCCTCACATGAGGAGCACCAGCTCTGTTCTAATATGAGAAACATCAGCTCTGTTCAAACACGAGGACCATCAGCTCTGTTCTCACATGGGGAGCATCAGCTCTGTTCTAACACGAGGAGCATAAGCTCTGCTCTAACACGAGGAGCATAAGCTCTGTTCTAACACGAGGAGCATCAGCTCTGTTCTAACACGAGGAGCATCAGCTCTGTTCTAACGTGAGGAACATCAGCTTTGTTCAAACATGAGGAGCATCAGCTCTGTTCTAACACGAGGAGCATTAGCTCTGTTCTAACACGAGGAGCATCAGCTCTGTTCTAACACGAGGAGCATCAGCTCTGTTCTAACACGAGGAACATCAGCTCTGTTGAAACACGAGGAACATCAGCTGTGTTCTAACACAAAGAGCATCAGCTCTGTTCTAACACGAGGAGCATCAGCTCTGTTATAACACGAGGAGCATCAGCTCTGTTCTAAAACGAGGAGCATCAGCTCTGTTCTAAAACGAGGAGCATCAGCTCTGTTCTAACACGAGGACCATCAGCTCTGTCCTCACATGAGGAGCATCAGCTCTGTTCTAACATGAGGAACATAAGCTCGGTTCTAACACAAGGAGCATCACCTCAGTTCTAACACGAGGAACATCAGCTCTGCTCTAACACGAGGAACATTGCCTCCGTTCTAACACAAGGAACATCAGCTCTGTTCTAACATGAGGAACATCAGCTCTGTTCTAACACAAGGAGCATCACCTCAGTTCTAACACAAGGAACATCAGCTTTGTTCTAACACGAGGAGCATCAGCTCTGTTCTAACATGAGGAACATCAGCTCTGTTCTAGCATGAGGAATTATCAGCTCTGTTCTAACATGAGGAACATCAGCTCGGTTCTAACACAAGGAGCATCACCTCAGTTCTAACACGAGGAACATCAGCTTTGTTCTAACACGAGGAGCATCAGCTCTGTTCTAACACGAGGAGCATGAGCTCTGTTCTAACACGAGGAGCATCAGCTCTGTTCTAACATGAGGAACATCAGTTCTGTTCTAACACGAGAAGCATCAGCTCTGTTCTAACACGGAGAAACATCAGCTCTGTTCTAACACGAGGAACATCAAGACATAAGTCCTGTGATCTTGTCCCATAGCAACCGACTCACTATCTAAGAAGAGCAGCAAGATATGGTGGTACTTTTACAAAACCCAAAACCAGTGTAGTTGGCACGTTGTGTAAATCGTAAATAAAAACAGAATACAATGATTTGCAAATCCTTTTCAACCTATATTCAATTGAATACACTACAAAGACAAGTTACTTAATGTTCGAACAGGTAAACTTTGTAATTTTTTGCAAATATTAGCTCATTTGGAATTTGATGCCTGCAATATTTTTTAAAAAAGGTGGCACAAGTGGCAAAAAAGACTGAGAGAGTTGAGGAATGCTCATCAAACACTTATTTGGAACATCCCACAGGTGAACGGGCTAATTGGGAACAGGTGGGTGCCATGATTGGGTATAAAAGCAGCTTCCCTGAAATGGTCAGTCATTCACAAACAAGGATTGGGCGAAGGTCACCACTTACTGAACAAATGCGTGAGCTGATTGTCGAACAGTTTAAAAACAACATTCCTCAACGAGCTATTGCAAGAAATTTAGGGATTTCATCATCTACGGTTCGTAATATCGTCAAAAGGTTCAGAGAATCTGGAGAAATCACTGCACGCTAACGACAAGGCCAAAAACCAACATTGAATGCCCGTGAACTTCGATCCCTCAGGCGGTACTGCATCAAAAACCGACTTTAGTGTGTAAAGGACATCACCACATGGGCTCAAGAACACTTCAGAAAACCACTGTCAGTAACTACAGTTCGTCACTACATCTGAAAGTGCAAGTTAAAACTCTACAATGCAGAGCGAAAGCCATTTATCAACAGCACCCAGAAATGCCGCCAGCTTCGCTGGGCCCAAGCTCATCTAAGATGGACTGATGCAAAGTGGAAAAGTGTTCTGTGGTCTGACGAGTCCACATTTCAAATTGGTTTTGGAAACTGTGGACGTCATGTCCTCTGGACGAAAGAGGAAAAGAACAATCCAGACTGTTATAGGCGCAAAGTTCAAAAGCCAGCATCTGTGATGGTATGAGGGTGTATTAGTGCCCAAGGCATTGGCAACTTACACATATGTGAAGGCACCATTAATGCTGAAAGGTACATACAGGTTTTGGAGCAACATATGTTGCCATCCAAGCAACGTCTTTTTCATGGACGCCCCTGCTTATTTCAGCAAGACAATGCCAAGCCACATTCTGCACGTGTTACAACAGCATGGCTCCGTAGCAAAAGAGTGCGGGTACTAGACTGGCCTGTCTGTAGTCCAGACCTGTCTCCCATTGAAAATGTGTGGCGCATTATGAAGCGTAAAATAAGACAACGGAGACCCCGGACTGTTGAACAACTTAAGCTGAACATCAAGCAAGAATGGGAAAGAGTTCCACCTGAAAAGCTTCAAAAATTGGTCTCCTCAGTTCCCAAACGTTTACTGAGTGTCGTTAAAGGGAAGGCGATGTAACACAGTGGTAAAAAGGCCCCTGTGCCAACTTTTTTGCAATGTGTTGCTGCCTTTAAATTCTAAGTTAATGATTATTTTCAACAAATAATAAAGTTTCTCAGTTTGAACATTAAACATCTTGTCTTTGCAGTGTATTCAACTGAATATAAGTTGAAAATGATTTGAAAATCATTGTATTCTGTTTTTATCAACGATTTACATAACGTGCCAACTTCACTGGTTTTGGGTTTTGTAATAAAACACATATACAAACAAATAAAAACAGTGATAGTCTCATCTAGATTTCAATGTCCCCACCCTACTGACTTGTTTAAGGCGCAATGGTGGGTGCGGAAGTCAAGAACAGTGACAAATCTAAAAGTAGAGCGATAATTATAATGTAAGGTTTTTAAAACAGAAGTATAAATCATATCGCCGCAGTCCAGCAGGGGGAGTATTCTACAATGCACAACTTTCTTTTTACCTTTAAAATTGTGACAAGCCATATTTCTGAATATCACATGCATTTTACTTCTTCTGTTTTCAGTAAAATTTTCAACATGCATATTAATTGTCAGTTCGTCATCCAGCAAGATGCCCAATTATTTATAACACGTTCAATCTGGGCACCTTGCAGGGTACAAATATGAGAATCAAGGGGCTCTTTTTTTCTAGATTTGGTGAACCATGAACCATAAACTTGCTTTTGTCCTCATTTAAGACAAGCTTTAACTAGATCTTTAAATAGAAATAAAATCATGCTGAAAATTAGATATGGACTGCTGAACTGAAGAAGCAGTCAAGTAAATGACAGTAACATCAGCATATATATGTAATAGATAAGCAAATATTAATAATATAGAGATAAGACAATATTAGTAATATAGATAAATAACAAAGGACCAAGAATCAAATTTTGTGGAACTCCTCTTGTGGAAGCCATCAAAAATCTTCCCCTCTTGACATCACATGGGGAATTAACCAACCAGAGGCAAGAAGAACTGATCACCTTCAGTCAAGCAGTCAATCAGATTACATTATTCCGGGTGGTCACTCCCCTTGTGATGTCAGGAAGGGGAGACTTTGAACTGGCTAATAATGGTTAATTAGCTGTGCACCTGGTGACGTTACAAGGAAGCTTGTCTTTGTAATTCATTAGTTTAGGAGAAGGGGTGGGAGTTTATAAGTTATACTTCTTCTCACTCCTTTTCGAATATGTATTTTTATGTTTTATGTTTAAATGTTTTGTTTCATTTTTTGTTTTAATTTTCGTATTCGAAATAAACTTCAATCAATCAATCAATCAATCAATCATACTAGGGGACCTTTAACACTCCCAGACTGAATGCCTTCAATTGAAATATAATGAGTCCAATCCTCAAGTTAGTTTTTAAACCAGTCACACCCTGATTTACTGAGGCTGCTGTCTGATAATCTTTTCAAAGGAAGGACATGATCAACAATATCAAATGCCTTACACAGCTCAAAGAAGAGGGCTGCACCATGTTGTCGGTTATCTAAAGCTCTCACTATGTCTTTAAAAACTCGGCGAGTAGCAGTAAGAGAGCTATGTCCAGACCTGAAACCAGATTGTTAAATATTCATATGCGATTTTCAGTAAAAAGGATCATGACTGAGAATTGACTTTGGACTCCAGAATCAGAGCAAGGCAAGATGACCAGAATATTGGACAGTAATTTAAATAATTACTGATGTCTCCCCTATTAACGCTTTCACTTATGGACTGCCCCCACATACAGGCGTCACATGTAATCATTATGGGGGAGAGAGTTCATGACGGGAGAACTTTCGCAGTCCTCCATACTTATGTTATATTACTGCACACGATAGACGCTTTTCAGATGCAGCCAGAGGTTTGGCAATGAGTGAAGCAGGCATAGGATGCAGATCGACAGTCTTTCCCTGTTAACCTCATTCACTTCTTTACGAGCTTCAAGAAATTCTCTAGTTCAAATGCAACATGAAGAAAATACACTATAACTATAATAAAAAGGAAGTAGGACAGGCAGATGGATCAGAGATACTGCGCTTGTTATCGCTTGGCTCAGAGAAACTTGGGCCTTTGGCATGTTTGTGTTTGCAGGATTTATTTGTGTGCGTTCATATCCATGAGTGTATGAATGTGTTTGTATGCATGAGTGCATTTCTGTGCACGTGTGTGTGTGTGTGTGGATCATGAGAGTGTTGCTGTTTGCGTGCGCGTGTCTGTATGTGTTTATGTGCATGCGTATGTGCGTTTTTGAGTGTTTAAGTGCTTGTGTGTATGCGGGTGAGTACGCGCGAGCGTCTGTGAGTGCGTGTGTGCCTGTGGGTGTGTGTGCATGCGCATGTACCTCGCGTTCCTTTTGGGCAGGGTCTCTCCACAGCCACACCCCTCTCAGTCTGAGGCCAGTTGATGCCCCGCCTCTGCACAGCCTCACAAAAGCGCTCGGGCAGATGGGGGGGCAGGGCCCCAGGAGGGGGCGGAGCCACAAAGTCAGGCCCTGCAGGAGGGAGGAGCTTTGAGCCGGGGCCCGCCTCCTTCGGCTCATCCGTGGGCGCAGTCTGGAATGGCACCTGATTAGTGGGTGCAATTGTTGTCGCAGTTGCGCCAGGCGTGATGTCAGGAAGTTCAGAGGTCACCGGACTCTCAGAAACTGTGGGCACTGAGGGTGGAGAAGGAAAGGTCAAAGATCAAAGGTCAAAGTTTGCCACTTTTGTGGTGTAAAAACCTGGTTTAAACCATCAACGAAGTGCAAGACAGATTCAGTCACATGACCTTCATGCAAAGGGTGGAGCAGTGAAAGGCAGACAGACTGCTGACTCCACATTCACAGACACACTCCATTTTAGCGTGAGCGTAAACAAAGCAATTACTGGATCAAGCCAAAAATTACATCTGTCCATCCAGGAATGCAGTTTCCTATTACTGCTACAAATGAGTCACCTGTTACCCACACAGTTCAGGCCTGACACCTTCCCTGCAGTCCTCAGCTGGAACATGGCAAGAGAGCAGACCTCAAGAACATCATATCAAATCCAAAGAATAATGTACAAATAATGAGCCGTTATCTCCGCCAGCGTTGACAACATTCCTACCATTTTTTAGAATAATGTAGGTTATTGGACTAAGGAGTATTTTCACAGGATCGTGGATCTTCGGCATGTCATAAAATTGACTTTGTTTAGATTGTCAGGAACAGAGAGAACACTGTATATGACCAGGAGAACATGGGGGACACGACATTGTGTTTCTTTCCTGCAAAAGTGTCAGTTTCATTCTCTCCAAGTGTATTATAACTGATGAGTGATAGACCGGCCTTTGAACAGCTTTTGTCCGACATGATGAAATGATTCGGAGAAACGTCTCGATTCTTGTGTGCATCTCAGAGCTCAGACTTGTTCAGTAACGGTGACATCCTAACACAAGTCTTAGACCCATCTTTATTACACCTGAAACTGTTAGGAGTCATGCTAGCATTAAATCACTTTCTCCAAAAAATAAAAATAAAAAGTGCTGTGGAACCTCCAGAAAGGATGTACAGTGGGCTCCAAAATTACTGGCACCCCTGACTGGCAATGCACAAACAATATCGAGGAAATATAAACAATATAATTATACGAAAACAGAATATATCAACAAAACAACCAAATTCATTAAAAGGACCATTCTCTGAAATATGAGCCTAGAAGAGCAAATTTTCAGATAAGCTCCATCCATTTCCAACAAATATTATTCTAGTTAAGGATGGCAAATGCCAATTTCAGAAAAGTTTCATTTAAGGGCAAAATTTCCCAATGTTAAAGTCCTTTAGTTTTTCACCATGTTTTCAGATATGGATCATTCTTGAAATTAAAGTCATCTTTTCATGATTTGGATGAGTGTCAAACTCAACAGCAGAAATAATCTATTGTTGAGGTTGTTATTTTTCAACTTTTGCAGCAAAAGTCCCTGCAGACTTAAAAGTTGCCCTTTTTAAGGGGGTCAAAATATATGGTGGTGAATGACGTCACACATGTAACGCATGGCAACTAAAGTTTTTATTAAAATGAATAAATATTTTGCCAGATTTCTGCAACTTTGATGTGTACACCCATGTGCTAAGCAGGTGAGAATTTAGATGCAGTATCGCGGAATTGTAAGATTCAGAAAGTAATATGAAAATGATGTTCGTTGGATTAAATTAACACCTTTTGACTACCATTGATCGTAAAATGACATATCAATACCATGGCAAATTATTTGCGTCAAAAAGCTAATCTTTTTTAAACTACTCAATTGGGACACCATGGCCTCACGGCAGCTGATGTAGTTGTTGCAGAGGACAACAATTTTTTTATGTCGCAAGAGATCTTTTTTTAACTGCTGGATAGATACTATGGGCAAGAACACGGAGTAGTTTGCATATCAGGTTTAGCTGAGGAGTTTAATTCATGCTACTCTGGGGAAACGGGGATGGAACTCGACTCATCCATATTCTAAACCGCTTGGCTTGCTCGTGAATATTCCATTACTGATCCGGGAGTGCCATCTAGTGATAGAATAGTGTAACTATGTGCATGAATAGAGCAGCTCCATGCCCACAGGCTTCTACATGTACATCTACCAAGTTAATACAGCCAAACCCAATATTCTTACCATGAACATTGACTAGTACAAAGGATGTTCGTTAAACACCTCCGTGCTTACTTACAAGGACCTCCAAGAGCCACAGATATGGTTTTCTTTAAATGAAATGGGCTTTCGCATTGCAGGATTTGAACGTGGTCACACATGTAACAAAGGTGTCACACAGGTAACACACGCAAATGAGGCCATGCTATGCAAATGAGCTAGGTATTTTTAATAAAGTTTTAATTATTGCAAACAGGAATAACTTTCGCTAAAGTTGATGAAGCCAAAATGTTATAACTTTCGTTCAAATCACAGAATTTTTGGAATGTAAATTAAATGTAGCGATTTACCCAATTTCTGTGTCACAGACGTAACGCAGCCCCTCTCTCGTCCTGTACTTCCAATGTTTCAGGCAAATATTAAGTTAATGTTCCACATTGATAGTTAAGCCCTGGTATCCTGTGATTGTCCTATATAGATCCCCATCTGCAACCCAAATAAAGCATAGTGCATCGAAAAATGTCAAGAATACCTGACAAATGTCACATACGTAACGCAAAAATCACCCACAATCATTTAATACACAATAAATTTCAAGAAAATCAAAGTTTTTTCATTTAGTACTCAGTGCAACCACCTCTGGCAAGGATAACAGCATGGAGTCTATGCCTGTCATTTTTGACAAGGTTAAGGCTCACATTAGGGTGAGATTTTGGATCATTCTTCTAAACTGATCCTTCCAAGATCTTTCACATTCTTGGGTTTGCATTGATGAACTGCCCTCTTCAACTCAAGTTCTCAGGTGGATAGAGGTTCGGGGACTGAGATGGCCGCTGCAGAATGCTGATTTTGTCGTCACAGAACCATTTCTGAGTGGATCCTGAGGTCTGCTTTGGGTCATTGTTTTGGAGGAAAGTTTACCTACAGCCAAGTCCCAGCCTTCCAACAGAGGCAACCAGAATGTCAGCCAAAATATCCTGATCCTTTGTGGAATCCATTATACCATAAATCTTCACCAGTGCCCCTAAACCTCTTGAATTAAAACTGCCCAAAACAAGACTGACCCCCCTATCATATTTCACCGAGGGTATGAGGTGCTTCTCCTTGTATGTTACCGTTTCCACGCCAAAAATGCCAATACTGTATCTGACTGAAACATGCAATTTTGGTTTAATCTCACCAAAGCACCTTGTTCCAGTCATAATTTTTTAAATGGCGTTTGGTAAACTCCGAGCGCTTGCCTCTGTGTCCTCTGGAGAGCCCCTTCAAAGCGCCTGTGGTTGTGGAGGTGGCGCCTGATGGTGCTTTTGAATCCTGGTGACCCCAGGATACTACCAGGGCCTACAATTCCTGCACAGCGATTCCTGGGGATTTTGCTGCTTCTCTCACCATCCTCTTCAGTATCCTGGGGGCAAAATGCAGTTGCGTCTTCTACCCTTGAGGTTTTCAACAGTTCCACATCTTAGGAATTATTTTAATAATTGCTCTGACAGTGCTCAGTGATATATATTCAATTGTTTGTTTATCTTCTTGTAGCCATTACCTTATTTATTACACATTATTTAGGAAGAACTGAGAGAGCCTAGAACACACGGGGCACAGAACTGAGAGAACCCAGACCACAGGGGGCACAGAACTGAGAGAACCCAGACCACACGAGGCACAGAACTGAGAGAACCCAGACCACAGGGGGCACAGAACTGAGAGAACCCAGACCACAGGGGGCACAGAACTGAGAGAACCCAGAACACACGAGGCACAGAACTGAGAAAACCCAGACCACACGGGGCACAGAACTGAGAGAACCCAGACCACAGGGGGCACAGAACTGAGAAAACCCAGACCACAGGGGGCACAGAACTGAGAGAACCCAGACCACACGAGGCACAGAACTGAGAGAACCCAGACCACAGGGGGCACAGAACTGAGAGAACCCAGACCACAGGGGGCACAGAACTGAGAGAACCCAGACCACAGGGGGCACAGAACTGAGAGAACCCAGACCACAGGGGGCACAGAACTGAGAGAACCCAGACCACACGAGGCACAGAACTGAGAAAACCCAGACCACACGGGGCACAGAACTGAGAGAACCCAGAACACAGGGGGCACAGAACTGAGAGAACCCAGACCACAGGGGGCACAGAACTGAGAGAACCCAGACCACAGGGGGCACAGAACTGAGAGAACCCAGACCAGAGGGGGCACAGAACTGAGAGAACCCAGACCAGAGGGGGCATAGAACTGAGAGAACCCAGACCACAGGGGGCACAGAACTGAGAGAACCCAGACCACAGGGGGCATAGAACTGAGAGAACCCAGACCAGAGGGGGCATAGAACTGAGAGAACCCAGACCACAGGGGGCATAGAACTGAGAGAATCCAGACCACACGGGGCACAGAACTGAGAAAACCCAGACCACACGGGGCACAGAACTGAGAGAACCCAGAACACAGGGGGCACAGAACTGAGAGAACCCAGACCACACGAGGCACAGAACTGAGAGAACCCAGACCACAGGGGGCACAGAACTGAGAGAATCCAGACCACAGGGGGCACAGAACTGAGAGAACCCAGAACACACGGGGCACAGAACTGAGAAAACCCAGACCACACGGGGCACAGAACTGAGAGAACCCAGAACACAGGGGGCACAGAACTGAGAGAACCCAGACCACACGGGGCACAGAACTGAGAAAACCCAGACCACACGGGGCACAGAACTGAGAGAACCCAGAACACAGGGGGCACAGAACTGAGAGAACCCAGACCACAGGGGGCACAGAACTGAGAGAATCCAGACCACAGGGGGCACAGAACTGAGAGAACCCAGAACACACGGGGCTCAGAACTGAGAGAACCCAGACCACAGGGGGCACAGAACTGAGAGAACCCAGACCACAGGGGGCACAGAACTGAGAGAACCCAGACCACAGGGGGCACAGAACTGAGAGAACCCAGACCACACGAGGCACAGAACTGAGAGAACCCAGACCACAGGGGGCACAGAACTGAGAGAACCCAGACCACAGGGGGCACAGAACTGAGAGAACCCAGACCAGAGGGGGCATAGAACTGAGAGAACCCAGACCAGAGGGGGCATAGAACTGAGAGAACCCAGACCACACGAGGCACAGAACTGAGAGAACCCAGACCACACGAGGCACAGAACTGAGAGAACCCAGACCACAGGGGACACAGAACTGAGAGAACCCAGACCAGAGGGGGCATAGAACTGAGAGAACCCAGACCAGAGGGGGCATAGAACTGAGAGAACCCAGACCAGAGGGGGCATAGAACTGAGAGAACCCAGACCACACGAGGCACAGAACTGAGAGAACCCAGACCAGAGGGGGCATAGAACTGAGAGAACCCAGACCAGAGGGGGCATAGAACTGAGAGAACCCAGACCACACGAGGCACAGAACTGAGAGAACCCAGACCAGAGGGGGCATAGAACTGAGAGAACCCAGACCAGAGGGGGCATAGAACTGAGAGAACCCAGACCACACGAGGCACAGAACTGAGAGAACCCAGACCAGAGGGGGCATAGAACTGAGAGAACCCAGACCAGAGGGGGCATAGAACTGAGAGAACCCAGACCACAGGGGGCATAGAACTGAGAGAACCCAGACCACACGAGGCACAGAACTGAGAGAACCCAGACCAGAGGGGGCACAGAACTGAGAGAACCCAGACCACAGGGGGCACAGAACTGAGAGAACCCAGACCACACGAGGCACAGAACTGAGAGAACCCAGACCAGAGGGGGCACAGAACTGAGAGAACCCAGACCACAGGGGGCACAGAACTGAGAGAACCCAGACCAGAGGGGGCACAGAACTGAGAGAACCCAGACCACAGGGGGCACAGAACTGAGAGAACCCAGACCACAGGGGGCACAGAACTGAGAGAACCCAGACCACAGGGGGCATAGAACTGAGAGAACCCAGACCACACGAGGCACAGAACTGAGAGAACCCAGACCAGAGGGGGCACAGAACTGAGAGAACCCAGACCACAGGGGGCACAGAACTGAGAGAACCCAGACCACACGAGGCACAGAACTGAGAGAACCCAGACCACACGAGGCACAGAACTGAGAGAACCCAGACCACAGGGGGCACAGAACTGAGAGAACCCAGACCAGAGGGGGCATAGAACTGAGAGAACCCAGACCACAGGGGGCACAGAACTGAGAGAACCCAGACCACACGAGGCACAGAACTGAGAGAACCCAGACCACACGAGGCACAGAACTGAGAGAACCCAGACCAGAGGGGGCATAGAACTGAGAGAACCCAGACCAGAGGGGGCATAGAACTGAGAGAACCCAGACCAGAGGGGGCATAGAACTGAGAGAACCCAGACCACAGGGGGCATAGAACTGAGAGAACCCAGACCACACGAGGCACAGAACTGAGAGAACCCAGACCACAGGGGGCACAGAACTGAGAGAACCCAGACCACAGGGGGCACAGAACTGAGAGAACCCAGACCACACGAGGCACAGAACTGAGAGAACCCAGACCACACGAGGCACAGAACTGAGAGAACCCAGACCACAGGGGGCACAGAACTGAGAGAACCCAGACCAGAGGGGGCATAGAACTGAGAGAACCCAGACCACACGAGGCACAGAACTGAGAGAACCCAGACCAGAGGGGGCATAGAACTGAGAGAACCCAGACCACAGGGGGCATAGAACTGAGAGAACCCAGACCACAGGGGGCATAGAACTGAGAGAACCCAGACCACACGAGGCACAGAACTGAGAGAACCCAGACCAGAGGGGGCACAGAACTGAGAGAACCCAGACCACAGGGGGCACAGAACTGAGAGAACCCAGACCACACGAGGCACAGAACTGAGAGAACCCAGACCAGAGGGGGCATAGAACTGAGAGAACCCAGACCAGAGGGGGCATAGAACTGAGAGAACCCAGACCACAGGGGGCACAGAACTGAGAGAACCCAGACCAGAGGGGGCATAGAACTGAGAGAACCCAGAC
>CM056576.1:1970000-2060000 GCA_029721435.1 Gymnothorax reevesii
TTAGCAAGGAGCGCGACCAAATGAAAAACTGGAAATAATCTTGCAAACACATTCAGGTAAATTACGTGCTGAAAAAAGAGAAGGTCTGCAAAATCATCATCTTCTACCCGACAGTTGCTCTCACCCCCTTCCCATTTGCTTTGCTCAATTTGCAATCAAACAGATGATTTGCTCAATTAACGATTTAAATTGGTTGACAGTATAATTCATTTAAATATGTTTTGTTTATGACATTTTGAAATTTAAATGACCATGAAACATGACAGATTTGCCTGAATCTGTCAGATTATTTCTTGTTTTACATTCTGCTGCGCTGTGTGCAAATGCGTTAACAATTTACATGAGGTTCAATACACTTAAACAAAATGTTTTCCACCTTCACTGTTGGCTATTAGACGCTCAAAAGTAACCAAAATCAAGAGCTATGAATTATTTTATTTTAAGTTAATCTTTTTAAATTATCAAATCAAAAATGCAACAAATTTGCGGCACAGATTCGTCTGAACTTGTTTGCCAAGTCTTCACTGTATTTGTCTCTAGCCTGCAATGCGAAAATATAATTTCTCTCACTTTAACGTTTGAGATGCTTCACAAAAAGTTTTCCACTTAGTGTATGTTTTGAAACGCTTAAAAACCAATGGTCTGAAATCGTTTGTTTTTAAGAAATCTTTTTAATGATATGTAAAAATTCTACGAGAGGTGAAATTCAGAGGTCTGCCATTTATTCAGATTATTAACACTCTTTCAATCTAACATGGCAGCCTGGTTAGGTCTGTCTGCTTCTCATTATCTCTTCTTAAACATTATTTGCCACATTTTGGTTTTGATCAGTCAGTTGGCTGAATAAATGGCTTGAATGCAAGTTACGCAAAGTACATGGTAATTGATTTAAGGTAAGCTAATTAGGCCAAGATGATGGAGGCTTTCCAACCTCGCTGGTAATTAGCGGACTTCAAATCACAGTTTTCTTCCCAGATGCATTTCAAATGACCGCATGAGGTATGTGTTTGAAAAGGCAAAAAGCAAGAACGTCTGTCTGCCTCATAGTGGCAGTTACTGTAATTGCGATTGCAATAACCGCGATTTCGTATATCATGCAGCCCTAAGTTATCACTGAAATGCTGAGTAATGCTGGATCCACAGTTATCACTGAAATGTTGAGTAATGCTGGATCCACAGTGATCGCTGAAATGCTGAGTGATGCTGGATCCACAGGGATCACTGAAATGGTGAGTAATGCTGGATCCATAGTTATCACTGAAATGCAAAGTAATGCTGGATCCACAGTGATCACTGAAATGGTGAGTAATGCTGGCTCCATAGTTATCACTGAAATGCTGAATAATGGTGGATCCACAGTTATCACTGAAATGCTGAATAATGGTGGATCCACAATGATCACTGAAATGCTGAGTAATGGTGGATCCACAGTGATCACTGAAATGCTGAGTAATGCTGGATCCACAGTGATCACTGAAATGGTGAGTCATGCTGGATCCATAGTTATCACTGAAATGCTGAATAATGCTGGATCCACATGTGACAGTTGAAGGGTTCTGTCTCTGGAAGTGTCTCCTAATAAGTACATGCCCTGGCTACCTTGCAAATGAGCCTGGCTCCCGCCCAGGCCCTCCTTTGGCCTGCTACACACAGTTATGACTCAAATGATGAGTAATGGTGGATCCACAGTAATCACTGAAATGCGGAATAGTGCTGGATCCACAGTTATCACTCAAATGCTGAATAATGGTGGATCCACAGTTATCACTGAAATGCTGAGTAATGCTGGATCCATAGTTATCACTGAAATACTGAATAATGCTGGATTCACAGTAATCACTGAAATGCTGAATAATGGTAATAATGCTGAGTAATGCTGGATCCACAGTTATCACTGAAATGTTGAGTAATGCTGGATCCACAGTGATCACTGAAATGCTGAGTGATGCTGGATCCACAGTGATCACTGAAATGATGAGTAATGCTGGATCCATAGTTATCATGGAAATGCTGAGTAATGCTGGATCCACGGTTATCACTGAAATGTTGAGTGATGCTGGATCCACAGTGATCACGGAAATGCTGAGTGATGCTGGATCCACAGTGATCACTGAAATGGTGAGTAATGCTGGATCCATAGTTATCACTGAAATGCTGAGTAATGCTGGATCCACAGTGATCACTGAAATGCGAAATTCAGTTATCACTGAATGATGCTGGATTCACAGTAATCACTGAAATGCTGAATGATGGTGGATCCACAGTTATCACTGAAATGCTGAGTAATGCTGGATCCACAGTTATCACTGAAATGCTGAATAATGCTGGATCCACAGTTATCACTGAAATGCTGAGTAATGCTGGATCCACAGTTATCACTGAAATGCTGAATAATGCTGGATTCACAGTTATCACTGAAATGCTGAATAATGGTGGATCCACAGTTATCACTGAAATACGAAATTCAGTTATCACTGAATGATGCTGGATTCACAGTTATCACTGAAATGCTGAATGATGGTGGATCCACGGTTATCACTGAAATGCTGAATAATGCTGGATCCACAGTTATCACTGAAATGCTGAGTAATGCTGGATCCACAGTTATCACTGAAATGCTGAATAATGCTGGATTCACAGTTATCACTGAAATGCTGAATAATGGTGGATCCACAGTTATCACTGAAATACGAAATTCAGTTATCACTGAATGATGCTGGATTCAGTTATCACTGAAATGCTGAATGATGGTGGATCCACGGTTATCACTGAAATGCTGAGTAATGCTGGATCCACAGTTATCACTGAAATGCTGAATAATGCTGGATCCACAGTTATTACAGAAAAATGCTGAGTAATGCTGGATCCACAGTTATCACTGAAATGCTGAATAATGCTGGATTTACAGTTATCACTGAAATGCTGAATAATGGTGGATCCACAGTTATCACTGAAATGCTGAGTAATGGTGGACGGCTCTCGTTGATCCTTAAGAGATTGCTGATGCCTTGAGTGCATATTTAACAAACATGGATCTCTCACAAGGAACAAATATCCAAGGCTTGATTGAACAGCCCCTTGAAATAATGACGGTTAATTTCATAGCCCTTCCCACTTTAGGAGACCCAATAGTGACAGACGTCCAAAGAATAATCATGAAGTTAAAAAAGCCTACCGATACTGATGCCAAAATTAGGCGTACATTAATAGTCCCAACACAACTGTTGATCCTCTGACCATTTCTTTCTTTAGATTTGAAATCTGGTCTTCAAAATGGCAAATGTGATAGCACACCATACATTCAGCAACAAGAATATTTTTCTTCATCAAATTATCAGCCGATTTCTTCACCAACTTGCTTTTCAAAATTCTGGAGAAACTTATTGACTCCAAAATCTCATTGAATCTTTTTGAGAACCACAATGTGATTTCTGTTGGGTTTTTATTAATTTTGCATCATCACGGCTTATGTATCATTATACAATTGATTGCAATGTTTTTTTTCTCTCTTTTTATTGTTGTTCATTATATTATAAGTTCTCATGTTACTGTCTGTGTAAGTTGATTATTTTACCACCTTATCAAAGTTTTAATTCATACGAGAGGACCTTACGTAAGCACTTCAGTGCCTTCGTTTCCCCCGACATGATTTTTCCATTTGAATTTCCTGTTTGTTGTGTGTTAAACAATAATCTACAATAAAAAACGAAAGGAAGGTAGGGAGAGAGAAAGAGAGGGAGAGAGAGAGAGAGAGAGAGAGAGAGAGAGAGAGAGAGAGAGCGTAAAGATTGAGATTAGTCTTTATTCACTTCAGTAAGAAGCTCTGAATGCTGATGCTGGTATTAGTGCTGATTTAGCAGGAGGAATTCAGTAATGATGCTAATCTCCTCTCTGGCTGTTAATAAACAGTGTGTGAGAGAGGCATTGAAAAGTCTGCATCAGTGAGTAGTGTGTATTAGTGTGTGTGCGCCTGTGTGCGTCATCTGGGCAGCTTTCTTTCAATGCACTGTGGGTCCAGTATGAGTGTGTTAGTACTTGAGTGAGCATATGCAGGAAAGACTATGTGCATGTAACAGGCTGTGTCATAAACACCGTGTGTGTGTGTGTGTGTGTGTGTGTGCGTGCGTGCGTGCATGTGTGTGCGCGTGCACCTCCTAATCAGAGGACAGATGCAAACTCCCCCAAGGCTGAAATCCATGGGCATTCCAAGAACAATGGGCTCTACTCAAATTTAAAAAAATTTTGTCATGAAAGCAGGTCACAACTGTCCATTTCTATTTTTTTTTTCAGTTTTTGTGAAGAAAATCTGGCCATTTCCATCAGGAGTGTCTTCTTATGTGACCTGCCTGGTTAAATTAAAAAAATGCTGTTCCACCCGACAGCCCACACATCACAGCACACTAAAGAGTGTTCCGAAAGAAACAGCCGGTTAGAGTTTCTAAACGAGAGCCAAGTGCACAGACATCCACTGCAGTGATTACGGCTCCCTCATCGCCGTGGCGATAACGGCTCTAAATTACCTCTACAGTAGCTCCAGCTCTTATATCATCTGCAACAACCGCACCTCTGGAGGAGAGAGGGGAGGGATGGCGCTCGGTGTGAGATTCTGGGGTCCCGTGGTCTGTACCTCCAGTTCCTCAGCGTACTGGTACCGTTTCATACTGAACGACAGTAATAAAAATATCCTCATGAATATGCAGGGACGGGAAACTGGTTCTGGCTGCATGGAATCAGAATTTTTGGGCTCGACAGAGAACATTACCCAGGGACTTCGGACACCATTGCAAAAATATTCAGATAAATATCCTTCAAAAAATAAAATCAACTCAATGACGTTTATTTAGTTTGCTAATTATCCACAGAAAATATCAACATGCACCAAAGTTTAAATAAGATTTTGGGTAAATCTATATCCGGCTCGGCCTCTGTCTCGAACACGCAGCTAATTGAAGGGGGGTCAGAGAGCTTCTCCGATTAATATTAAAGGTGGCGCCTCCATTTCTGAGCTGTCAATCAAAAACTTTCCGGAAAAGCTACAGACTACATTTCGCATAGTGAATGCCAGGCATGGCAGTGAGCGAAAAATAGAAAACAAAAAATTCTGTCCTGGCGCTGAAAAGAAACAGATGAATTTTATCTAAAAAGACGCAAGTTTCTCTTCCCCATAGTCAGCCTCCAGTCAGGAAAGAGTGTGTTTTACAGGGATGTGAATTCAGCATCTCTACAGTGATTTTCGCGCTCAGGCTAAATGTGCCCGTGAGAGCAGGCAGAGGCGCGGCTTTACTCTCCCTCCTGCTGTTAGCGCTCCCGCGGCGCCGCTACATCCTGGTTACTGTGCTAATGATATTCCCCAAAATATATTACATTCCCCACTGCTATCATCTCATTCTCAGCCCTCACTGCATCCCAGTGCCCTTTCAGCATGTACAAGAGCTCAGCCAATCAACAATCTCAACCAATCACAGACCCCCCTCTTCAACAACAAAATTATGCCAGTCAATCACATGGACTCCTTTCTAAAAATCAATTATACCAGCCAATCAGATGATGCCTCTCTCCCTCATGAGCCAATCAGATGGACACCTCTCCACCATTAAAATAACACCAGCAAATCAGATAAACTCCTCTCTTCAACATCAAAATCATACCAGCCAATCAGATAGACTCATCTCTCAATCATGAATATGATGCCACCAAATCAGATGGATTTCTCTCTTCTCAGAATGAAAACAGCCTTTCTGCTGAGTAGCAAAAAATGTAATCTTGCTTCACGAAATCATGCCGACCTCAGCCAAGCCTGTCAGCATAATGCCACAGTTCAGCACTAAACGGTTCAGGTATACAAGAGCGGAGAAACAGGGAACACTTACAGAACCACTGCTGAATTCCCCACCCACGCCATTACACCAGATACCTACAGCCCCACCCACGCCATTACACCAGAGACCTACAGCCCCACCCACGCCATTACACCAGAGACCTACAGCCCCACCCACACCATTACACCAGGGACCTACAGCCCCACCCACGCCATTACACCAGATCCCTACAGCCCCACCCACGCCATTACACCAGATACCTACAGCCCCACCCACGCCATTACACCAGAGACCTACAGCTCCACCCACACCATTACACCAGAGACGTACAGCCCAACACACAACATTACACCAGAGACCTACAGCCCCACCCACACCATTACACCAGGGACCTACAGCCCCACCCACGCCATTACACCAGATACCTACAGCCCCACCCACGCCATTACACCAGAGACCTACAGCTCCACCCACACCATTACACCAGAGACCTACAGCCCCACCCATGCCATTACACCAGAGACCTACAGCCCCACCCATGCCATTACACCAGATACCTACAGCCCCACACACACCATTACACCAGAGACCTACAGCCCCACCCACGCCATTACACCAGAGACCTACAGCCCCACCCACGCCATTACACCAGATACCTACAGCCCCACCCACACCATTACACCAGAGACCTACAGCCCCACCCACGCCATTACACCAGAGACCTACAGCCCCACCCACGCCATTACACCAGAGACCTACAGCCCCACCCACGCCATTACACCAGAGACCTACAGCCCCACACACACCATTACACCAGAGACCTACAGCCCCACCCACGCCATTACACCAGATGCCTACAGCCCCACCCACGCCATTACACCAGAGACCTACAGCCCCACCCACGCCATTACACCAGAGACCTACAGCCCCACCCACACCATTACACCAGGGACCTACAGCCCCACACACACCATTACACCAGAGACCTGCAGCCCCACCCACGCCATTACACCAGAGACCTACAGCCCCACCCACGCCAGTACACCAGAGACCTGCAGCCCCACCCATGCCATTACACCAGAGACCTACAGCCCCACCCACGCCATTACACCAGATACCTACAGCCCCACCCACACCATTACACCAGGGTCCTACAGCCCCACCCACGCCATTACACCAGATACCTACAGCCCCACCCACACCATTACACCGGAGACCTACAGCCCCACACACACCATTACACCAGAGACCTACAGCCCCACCCACGCCATTACACCAGAGACCTGCAGCCCCACACACACCATTACACCAGAGACCTACAGCCCCACACACACCATTACACCAGAGACCTACAGCCCCACACACACCATTACGCCAGATACCTACAGCCCCACCCACGCCATAACACCACAGACCGACAGCCCCACACACACCATTACACCAGAGACCTACAGCCCTACACACACCATTACACCAGATACCTACAGCCCCACACACACCATTACACCAGATACCTACAGCCCCACCCACGCCATAACACCAGAAAGCGACAGCCCCACACACACCATTACACCAGAGACCTACAGCCCCACACACACCATAACACCACATACCTACAGCCCCACACACACCATAACATCAGAGACCTAGAGCCCCACCCACGCCATTACACCAGAGACCTAGAGCCCCACACACACCATAACACCACATACCTACAGCCCCACACACACCATAACACCAGAGACTAAGAGCCCCACCCACACCATTACACCAGAGACTTACAGCCCCACCCACACCATTACACCAGAGACCTACAGCCCAACCCACGCCATTACACCAGAGACCTACAGCCCCACCCACACCATTACCCCAGACACCCACAGCCCCACCCACGCCATTACACCAGAGACCTACAGTCCCACCCATGCCATTACACCAGAGACCTACAGCCCCACCCACGCCATTACACCAGAGACCTACAGCCCCACCCACACCATTACCCAGGACACCCACAGCCCCACCCACACCATTACACCAGAGACCTAAAGCCCCACCCACGCCATTACACCAGAGACCTACAGCCCCACCCATGCCATTACACCAGAGACCTACAGCCCCACCCACGCCATTACACCAGATACCTACAGCCCCACACACACCATCACACCAGATACCTACAGCCCCACACACACCATTACACCAGATACCTACAGCCCCACACACACACCATTACACCAGATACCTACAGCCCCACCCACACCATTACACCAGATACCCACAGCCCCACCCACACCATTACACCAGATACCTACAGCCCCACCCACACCATTACACCAGATACCCACAGCCCCACCCACACCATTACACCAGATACCTACAGCCCCACCCACACCATTACACCAGATACCTACAGACCCCACACACACCATTACACCAGATACCTACAGCCCCACACACACCATTACACCAGATACCTACAGCCCCACACACACCATTACACCAGAGACCTACAGCCCCACCCACACCATTACACCAGAGACCTACAGCCCCACCCACACCATTACACCAGATACCTACAGCCCCACACACACCATTACACCAGATACCTACAGCCCCACACACACACCATTACACCAGATACCTACAGCCCCACACACACCATTACACCAGAGACCTACAGCCTCACACACAACATTACACCAGTGACCTACAGCCCCACCCACACCATTACACCAGATACCTACAGCCCCACACACACCATTACACCAGAGACCTACAGCCCCACACACACCATTACACCAGAGACCTACAGCCCCACACACACCATTACACCAGATACCTACAGCCCCACCCACGCCATTACACCAGATACCTACAGCCCCACCCACACCATTACACCAGATACCTACAGCCCCACCCACACCATTACACCAGATACCTACAGCCCCACACACACCCTTACACCAGATACCTACAGCCCCAGACACACCATTACACCAGATACCTACAGCCCCACACACACCATTACACCAGATACCTACAGCCCCACACACACCATTACACCAGATACCTACAGCCCCACACACACCATTACACCAGATACCTATAGCCCCACCCACGCCATAACACCAGGGACCGACAGCCCCACACACACCATTACTCCAGAGACCTACAGCCCCACACACACCATTACACCAGAGACCTACAGCCCCACACACACCATTACACCAGATACCTACAGCCCCACACACACCATTACACCAGAGACCTACAGCCTCACACACAACATTACACCAGTGACCTACAGCCCCACCCACACCCTTACACCAGATACCTACAGCCCCACCCACACCCTTACACCAGATACCTACAGCCCCACCCACACCATTACACCAGATACCTACAGCTTAGGTTAACTTCACTACCTTTCAGCAAAGTAGACACGCTTCCAAAAACAAAATACAGCTTAATAATCCTCATTGCCTCTCCACCAGAACTCCTCCAGTTTATAAGCCACATTGAAATGAAATTCATGTTTATCAGATCCAGTCACAGTACAGTATTAACAGATCGTCTGGCATCTTTGATCATATTTAAGGCTTGAAATTGTAGGATCTGCAGTGCAGTGAGTGAAGGAACTTTAATGTTCTGAAGATGCAGGAAGAGAGAGAGTGTTTTTACCCGGTTTTCATCAGTGAGATGATTTCTCCATCAGGGAAGGCATCTAACGCTCATGTAAAGAGCTCAGAGTCATTAAAAAAACTTCAATAGTATAACAGCGCCAAACACTGGCTGATTCAATAACCGTAACGTGATTCAAACACATCAGCAACGTTCTGACTGAGAAGCCTCTTTTGAAATCCTGATAAAATAAAGTCCTTCCATCATCTCCGATGTTTCAAAGGTTCTCCTCTCGTAGCCTGTACACAGAAGCTCTGGCAAATACTGAGAAAAATCACAAATTTCATCAAAACATTAATTTTTCTTTCACACAATAATTAGTCACCGGTCCCAGACAGACCAGATTTCATGGTGAAGCGTTTAAACCATGACGGAGTGTTTCTCACTCTCTCATGAGGAGGTTGCTGACCGTTTGCAGCGCTGAATAGAGTGATGCAGCCACTGAGTGCTGAAAACCAGCTTTACAGCGGAGCAGTGTATGAGCGAAAGCGTCTTCAGCCTGATGAATGATTTATGCCGCCCTGGAGATGATACACTCGGCTTCTCGGAGTAACCGACTGCATCTCTTTCTGCACCACACGACCAACAGTGGGCGGGCACTCTCATCTGGTGTTCCCTTTCATATTTTGGGTAACATCTTCGTTCCGCAGATAAAAAACCCTGACATTATGGTATGCGACTAACAGTTAGCAAAGGCCCATTATGACCGTGGTGAGCCAGCAAAGATCTCAAATTCAACTCCATGACTGACAGTGGATTTATCACTCAGTGTCCAAGCTCTTAAGATCTTTTGCTGCAATGGAAGCAGGTTGTCACAGTGATGTTCTAACCTCTCCTGTAGAACCCTTACATAGGTGAGGAGATTGGTCTGGAAGAGAAGCGAGATGAACGCCCATGGTCTTGAAATGCAAATATCTCTTCGGCTTCGTCTCTCGCTCTCGTGTAAAGTGGAAAGAGCAGCGGTTTTGGCTGGGGTCTGTGATTCTCTGACACTATAATGGCAGCTTGGTGCTCTTAGGTTCTTCAACCCTTTGTATGGTTGAGAAGAGCAGGTTCCCACGAAGTCGCTCTTGAAACGCTGTGGCCGTCCCTGTTCCCTGCGTCTTTCATAAACTCTTTCATTCAAATCTTCAAAGCAGTGAGGTAACCTGCCTCCATCATTCTGCTGACACAGGGTTCTGCCGGGTAAACACACCTGTACAGCGAGCTCAACACTCAGTAGCCCACTTCACCTGAAACACAGCAGGATTTCACACACACCCTCTCCATGGATAATTACCATGTCTCTAAATAACAGAGCATATGCTCACGAATACAACCATATGACCACTGATACAACAGACTCATGTTATGAACCTGGGCTGGACAAGCAGAGGTGTAAAACTGCATCACCCGTCCATCTCACCTGGGCTTTGCGAGGAGTCCAGCCCACGGAGGTTCAGTCGTATTGTACTGCAGGTGACATGTGTGACCTGCTCGAACATTTCTGGACCTGCCCACATTTTTAGCCTAATTTTTGATAGCACAACTGGTATTTCAACAAACAACTCAATCCTCATTCGTCATTTTCATGAAAATTTTGACAAATACGAGGACTTCTTTGGCTTGTAGGAGAAAGCAGCCAGAGTCCAAACAGCATTGTGAGGATGATCAAAGATGCCACGGTCCGTCTGAACCTTCACTCTTCAGGTCTTGAGGACAGTGTTCTGATGGTCCTGCCAACATGGCCAGTCGCATTAATGGCGCTCAAACCCAGATGTAGATGAAGCAGCCAAAAGGGCGTTTTGTTCCCTGTCCAGCGCATTTGTTCATTCTGACACAACAGCAGGGAATCCGGGCAGTGACTTTCTCCAGAGACTCAGCTGAGTGCAGTAAAGCTTTAAGTTCCTCCATCGCAGCTTCAGCTGAATGGGAAAGTGTTTCTCAACAAGCTCAGTGAGACCTTGGAGCTGAGGATGATGGGATCACGGTGACGACTCTTAAAAAGAAGAAACATTACCCGACATGGAGGGCCGGTGCAGGTGCAATCTCAACGTTTGTTCCGGAACTATACCTCTAAAGAATGTTCTAGCAACACTTGTGTTTCACAGGAGTCAGTGTGGCGCAAAGGCTAGGGGATTTTAAGTTATGGAGAATTTTCTTTTTTTGTTTGGTGTTATTGTGTGCCTGCAGGCTGCAGACCTGAGGGAGAGACGTGAGGCCTTCTATAGCAGGCCGATGCATCAGCGGCAGATGCACAGAAAACTGCATCAAGAAAGAAAACTGTCTGCTGCCCTGAGAAGATGCTGAATTCTCTTCTTTTAAGCAAAGCTGCCTTGACAGATAAACGGAGTGGGATGATAGCCTACCTAATGTCCTGAGACGCGTTTGCGAAAGAAAAGATTCCAGGCTGAGCACAAATCACTCTTCTAGCGCAACAAAGTATTACAGAACGAGGTGCCGGAAATTCTTGATCTCCTTGAGAGAAATGTGGAGCGCACTTTCAGTCACAAGACATCTGACATTTATAGTCAGAGACAGTAAATTGGCTGATTTTCACTGTTGTAAAAGGAAGTGGCTTGTATATACAAGGTTTGGAAATTGTTATTGGTCACATGGGAGATTATCACAATCCCTCCTGATCTACTGCCTGAGAACATGCAGGTTCATTGCAGGGATATAATCAGAGTGGTGAGAGGTCACAGTCCTGGAAATGGTACAGTCAATTGGCAAAGCAAATCCATTACTGCACGCTTAAGAAGCAAAACCGTTACTGCAGGGTTAAGAAGCGAATAAGTTACTGCATATTTAAAGAGTAAATCCATTACTGAAGGCTTAAGAAGTGTATCTGTTACTGTAGGCTTAATGAGCGAAAAGGTAACTGCACGCCCAAGAAGCGAATCCGTTACTGCAGGCTTAAAAAGACAATCTGTTACTGCAGGCTTAATGAGCAAATCTGTTACTGTAGGCTTAAGAAGCGAATCTGTTACTGCAGGCTTAATGAGCGAATCGGTTACTGCAGGCTTAATGAGCGAATCTGTTACTGCAGGCTTAATGAGCGAATTTGTAAGTGCAGGCTTAATGAGCGAATCTGTTACTACAGGCTTAAGGAGCGAATCCGTTACTCCAGGCTTAAGAAGCGAATCTGCTACTGCAGGCTTAAGCAGCGAATCCGTTACTGCAGGCTTGTTATGAGCGAATCTGTTACTGCAGGCTTAAAGAGCAAATCCGTTACTGCAGGCTTAATGAGCAAATCTGTTACTGCAGGCTTAAGGAGCGAATCCGTTACTGCAGACTTAATTTGCAAATCTGTTACTGCAGGCTTAAGAAGCGAATCTGTTACTGCAGACTTAATAAGGGAAACTGTTATTGCAGGCTTAAGAAGAAAATCTGTCACTGTAGGCTTAATGAGCGAATCGGTTACTGCAGGCTTAATGAGCGAATCTGTTACTGCAGGCTTAAGAAGCGAATCCGTTGCTGCAGACGTAATGAGCAAATCTGTTACTGCAGGCTTCATGAGCGAATCTGTTACTGCACGCTTAAGAAGCGAATCTGTTACTGCAGACTTAATAAGCGAATCTGTTTTTGCAGGCTTAATGAGCAAATCTGTTACTGCAGGCTGAAGGAGCGAATCCGTTACTGCAGACTTATTGAGCAAATCTGTTACTGCAGGCTTAAGGAGCGAATCCGTTACTGCAGATTTAAGGAGCGAATCTGTTTCTGCAGGCTTAATGAGCAAATCCGTTACTCCAGGCTTAAGAAGCGAATCTGTTACTGCAGGCTTAAGCAGCGAATCCGTTACTGCAGGCTTGTTATGAGCAAATCTGTTACTGCAGACTTAATAAGCGAATCTGTTTTTGCAGGCTTAATGAGCAAATCTGTTACTGCAGGCTTAAGGAGCGAATCCGTTACTGCAGACTTATTGAGCAAATCTGTTACTGCAGGCTTAAGGAGCGAATCCGTTACTGCAGATTTAATGAGCGAATCTGTTTCTGCAGGCTTAATGAGCAAATCCGTTACTCCAGGCTTAAGAAGCGAATCTGTTACTGCAGGCTTAAGCAGCGAATCCGTTACTGCAGGCTTGTTATGAGCGAATCTGTTACTGTAGGCTTAAAGAGCAAATCCGTTACTGCAGGCTTAATTAGCAAATCTGTTACTGCAGGCTTGAGAAGCGAATCTGTTACTGCAGACTTAATAAGGGAAACTGTTATTGCAGGCTTAAGAAGAAAATCTGTCACTGTAGGCTTAATGAGCGAATCGGTTACTGCAGGCTTAATGAGCGAATCTGTTACTGCAGGCTTAAGAAGCGAATCCGTTGCTGCAGACGTAATGAGCAAATCTGTTACTGCAGGCTTAATGAGCGAATCTGTTACTGCACGCTTAAGAAGCGAATCTGTTACTGCAGACTTAATAAGCGAATCTGTTTTTGCAGGCTTAATGAGCAAATCTGTTACTGCAGGCTTAAGGAGCGAATCCGTTACTGCAGACTTATTGAGCAAATCTGTTACTGCAGGCTTAAGGAGCGAATCCGTTACTGCAGATTTAATGAGCGAATCTGTTTCTGCAGGCTTAATGAGCAAATCCGTTACTCCAGGCTTATGAAGCGAATCTGTTACTGCAGGCTAAAGCAGCGAATCCGTTACTGCAGGCTTGTTATGAGCAAATCTGTTACTGCAGGCTTAAAGAGCAAATCCGTTACTGCAGGCTTAATTAGCAAATCTGTTACTGCAGGCTCAAGGAGCAAATTTGTTACTGCAGGCTTAAGAATAGAATCTGTTACTGCAGGCTTAATGAGCGAATCTGTTACTGCAGGGTTAATAAGCGAATCTGTTACTGCAGGCTGAAGGAGCAAATCTGTTACTGCAGGCTTAAGAAGCAAATCTGTTACTGCAGGCTTAAGGAGCGAATCCAATACTGCAGGCTTAAGAATAGAATCCGTTACTGCAGGCTTAATGAGCAAATCAGTTACTGCAGGCTCAAGAAGCAAATCCTTTACTGAACGCTTAAGAAGCACATCTGCTATTGCAGGCTGAAGGAGCAAATCTGTTACTGCAGGCTAAAGAATAGAATCTGTTACTGCACGCTTAATGAGCGAATCTGTTACTGCAGGCTTAAGAAGCAAATCTGTTACTGCAGGCTTAATGAGCGAATCTGTTACTGCAGGCTTAATGAGCGAATCTGTTACTGCAGGCTTAAGAAGTAAATGTGTTACTGCAGGCTTAAGAAGCAAATCTGTTACTGCAGGCTTAATGAGCGAATCTGTTACTGCAGGCTTAATGAGCGAATCTGTTACTGCAGGCTTAATGAGCGAATCGGTTACTGCACGCTTAAGGAGCGAATCTGTTACTGCAGGCTTAATGAGCAAATCTGTTACTGCAGGCTTAAGAAGCAAATCTGTTACTGCAGGCTTAATGAGCAAATCGGTTACTGCAGGCTTAAGAAGCAAATCTGTTACTGCAGGCTTAAGAAGCAAATCTGTTACTGCAGGCTTAAGAAGCAAATCTGTTACTGCAGGCTTAATGAGCAAATCTGTTACTGCAGGCTGAAGGAGCGAATCTGTTACTGCAGGCTTAAGAAGCGAATCTGTTACTGCAGGCTTAATGAGCAAATCTGTTACTGCAGGCTTAAGGAGCGAATCTGTCACTGCAGGCTTAATGAGCAAATCTGTTACTGCAGGCTAAAGGAGCGAATCTGTTACTGCAGGCTTAAGAAGCGAATCTGTTACTGCAGGCTTAATGAGCAAATCTGTTACTGCAGGCTTAAGGAGCGAATCTGTTACTGCAGGCTTAAGAAGCAAATCTGTTACTGCAGGCTTAAGGAGCGAATCTGTTACTGCAGGCTTAAGAAGCAAATCTGTTACTGCAGGCTTAATGAGCAAATCTGTCACTGCAGGCTTAAGGAGCGAATCTGTTACCGCAGGCTTAATGAGCGAATCTGTTACTGCAGGCTTAATGAGCGAATCTGTTACTGCAGGCTTAATGAGCGAATCGGTGACTGCACGCTTAAGGAGCGAATCTGTTACTGCAGGCTTAAGGAGCAAATCCATTACTGCACGCTTAAGAAGCGAATCTGTTACTGCAGGCTTAATGAGCAAATCTGTTACTGCAGGCTTTAGAAGCAAATCTGTTACTGCAGGCTTAATGAGCAAATCTGTTACTGCAGGCTTAAGAAGCAAATCTGTTACTGCAGGCTTAAGGAGCGAATCCAATACTGCAGGCTTAAGAATAGAATCTGTTACTGCAGGCTTAATGAGCAAGTCTGTTTCTGCAGGCTTAATGAGCGAATCCGTTACTGCAGGCTGAAGGAGCAAATCTTTTACTGCAGGCTTAAGAATAGAATCTGTTACTGCAGGCTTAAGAAGCGAAACTGTTACTGCAGGCTTAAGACAGGAATCTGTTACTGCAGGCTTAATGAGCGAATCTTTTACTGCAGGCTTAAGAATAGAATCTGTTACTGCAGGCTTAAGAAGCGAATCTGTTACTGCAGGCTTAAGACAGGAATCTGTTACTGCAGGCTTAATGAGCGAATCTGTTACTGCAGGCTTAAGAAGCGAATCTGTTACTGCAGGCTTAAGGAGCGAATCTGTTACTGCAGGCTTAATGAGCGAATCGGTTACTGCAGGCTTAAGAAGCAAATCTGTTACTGCAGGCTTAATGAGCAAATCTGTTACTGCAGGCTTAAGGAGCAAATCCGTTACTGCAGGCTTAAGAATAGAATCTGTTACTGCAGGCTTAAGAAGCAAATCTGTTACTGCAGGCTTAATGAGCAAATCGGTTACTGCAGGCTGAAGGAGCAAATCTGTTACTGCAGGCTGAAGGAGTGAATCTGTTACTGCAGGCTTAAGAAGCGAATCTGTTACCGCAGGCTTAATGAGCAAATCTGTTACTGTAGGCTTAAGAAGCAAATCTGTTACTGCAGGCTGAAGGAGCAAATCTGTTACTGCACCCTTAATGAGCGAATCTGTTACTGCAAGCTTAATGAGCGAATCTGTTACTGCAGGCGTAAGGAGCAAATCCGTTACTGCAGGCTTACGAATAGAATCTGTTACTGCAGGCTTAAGGAGCGAATCCGTTACTGCAGGTTTAATGAGCGTAACTGTTACTGCAGGCTGAATGAGCAAATCCGTTACTGCAGGCTTAAAGAGCGAATCCGTTACTGCAGGCTTAAAGAGCGAATCCGTTACTGCAGGCTTAATGAGCAACTCTGTTACTGCAGGCTTATTGAGCGAATCGGTTTCTGCAGGCTTAAGAAGCAAATCTGTTATTGCAGGCTTAAGGAGCGAATCCGTTACTGCATGTTAAAGAAGCAAATCCTTCACTGTCCGCTTAAGAAGCGAATCCGTTACTGCAGGCTTAAGGAGCGAATCAGTTAATGCATGTTTAAGAAGCGAATCCTTGACTGCAGGCTCAAGGAGCGAATCAGTTACTGCAGGCTTAAGGAGCAAATCTATTACTGCAGGCTTAAGGAGCAAATGTGTTACTGCAGGCTTAACGAGAGAATCCCTTACTGCTGGCTTAAGGAACGAATGTGTTGTGCACGTTTAAGAAGTGAATGTGTTACTGCAGGCTTAGAAGCAAGCAAATCCTTTACTGCACGCTTAAGAAGCCGAATCCGTTATTGCAGGCTTAATGAGTGAAACCATTACTGCAGGCTTTAAGACCAAATCCGTTACTACAGGCTTTATGAGCGAATCTGTTACTGCACGTTTAATAAGCGAATCCTTTACTGCACGCTTTAGAAACCAATCAGTTACTGCAGGCTTAAGGAGCGAATCCGTTCCTGCAGGCTTCATGAGGGAATCCATTACTGCAGGCTTAAGGACCGAATCAGTTACTGCAGGCTTAAGGAGCGAATCCATTACTGTCGGCCGAGGCAGCAAATCTGTTACTGCAGGCAAAAGGAGCAAGTCTCTTACTGCAGGCTTAAGAAGTCAATCTGTTACTGCAGGCTTAAAGGTGCACTATGAAAATTCCTTTACTTTCACTTCTGTTGAAATTCGAATTCAAACAAAACAGAGTAAGCCCCTCCCTCCTATAGTTCCCACTTTCCCATGCTTCAATGTCAACTCTTGTCAATGATTGGCCGGAACGGTTTGTTATGTTATACGGCACAGCCTGTGCCCCTTGTGTTTATTTGCAGTTTGTGACACCGGTGTGGTCTCCAGAGCCCGGGTTTATTTTTGCAGTGAATTAAGGGGCAGGCAGCTAGTGGATCGTGGAGAGATGTCAGCGAATTGAGACAAAAATATAATCATGCAGAAAGTAAACAAAGCATAGTGCACCTTTTAGGAGCAAATCCACTACTGCGCAGGACACCGCTTACGGCATTTGAAAAATTACCTCAGGTTGGCATCGACAGCTCAAAAGCTAAACAGTGCAATAATTTCACAAAAACACACACACACACACACACACACACACACACACACACACACACACACACACACAGTCAATACATACACACAACCATGCACACACACACACACACACACACACAAACAAAGACATCAATATACACACACACACGCGCGCGTGCCTGCTCACACACCCGTGTGCCCACACACACACACACACCAGGGTTGGGTTCAATTACTTTTTTCAATTACAATTGATTATAATTGTATTTTTGTAATTACAATTACTTTCTGGACAGAATTTTAAATTACAATTACTTTTCGTTGAAAAATTCAATTTAAATTACAATTACGAAAGTAATGAATTACAAAAAGAGTAATTGAACCCAACGCTGACACACACACACACACACACACACACACACACACACACACACACAGACACACACACATATATTCATACAGCGCCCCCCATAATTATTGGCAGCCCTGGTTAAGATGTGTTAAAAGCCTTAAAATAAATTCAATTTTTATTGCAGAAGCATACTCTCACACTGAAAATTATAGAAAAATGTAACCTTCAACTCAAGAGAATTTTAAGGGAAAAAAAAATCCCTGACTAAGAAATAATAATTTTTCATAAATCATCTGTTTCACAATTATAGGCACCCCTAACAATTCATAGGAAATAATTGTAATTGAAGTATTTCTGTAATTTCTACAGTAGTTAACAAAGCTGATCAGAGTATCTAGGAACATTTAATAAGTAATTCATCACTTCCTGTTTCCCTGGGGTATAAATATGACGTGACACAGTGGCCATTTCTCTTATCCACTCTTCAACATGGGAAAGACAAAGGAACACACCATCCAAGTAAGGCAGATGTGTGTCAACCTTCACAAGTCAGGCAATGGCTACAAGAAAATAGCCACTCGCCTGCAACTGCCCATATCTGCTGTCAGAGGAATCATTAAGAGGTTTAAAACAACTGGATCAGTGGTAAACAAGCCTGGACGAGGACGCAAGGTGATTTTGCCTCCACACACAGTGAGGAGGATGGTAAGAGAAATAAAAAGTTCTCCAAAGCTCACTGTTAAAGAATTGCAACAAAAGGTAGCATCTTGGGGTCGCAAAGTCTCCAAAACAACCATCAGGCGCTATCTACATGTCAACAAGCAGTTTGGGAGGCATGCACGGAAAAAACCTTTTCTCACTCAATCATAAACGCAAACGTCTGGAGTTCGCTAAGCGGTACTGGGACTTCAACTGGGACCGTGTGCTTTGGTCAGATGAGCCCAAGATGGAGATTTTTGGCAACAAACACTAAGTGGGTCTGACGGAACACAAAAGATGAGTATGCAGAAAAGCACCTCATGCCCACTGTGAAGTGCGGGGGAGGATCGGTGATGCTGTGGGCCTGTTTCTCTTCCAGAGGCCCTGGGAACCTTGTTAGGGTGCATGGCATCATGAACGCTTTGAAATACCAGGACATTTTAAATCAAAATCTGGTGGCCTCTGCCCGAAAGCTGAAGATGGGTCGTCACTGGGTCTTTCTGCAAGATAATGACGCTAAACATGTGGCCAAATCTACACAGAAATGGTTCACCAGACATAGAATCAAGCTCATCCCATGACCATCTCAGTCCCCAGACCTCAACCCCATTGAAAACCTGTGCAGTGACCTGAAGAGGAGAGTGCAGAGGAGAGGACCCAGGTCACTGGATGATTTAGTGAGATTGTGCAAAGAGGAATGGTCGAAGATCCCGCTTTCTGTATTCTCCCATCTTGTGAACATCAGGGGTGCTAATAATTGTGGCACACATGATTTGATGTAAAAAAATTATCTCTTAATGTGGGATTTTTTTCCCACTGAATAAATGCACTTGAATTAAAGGTTAGATTTTCCTCTTTTTTTCATTGTGGTCCTATATTATTTAGAAAAAACTGAATTTATTAGAAGGTAAAGAACACATCTTAACCAGGGGTGCCAATAATTATGGAGGCAGTGTATACACCACAAATGAAACGAAATAAATGAAAATCAGAGAAAGGGGGCAAGAGTGTTTTCTGAGGGGAATTGGGGAGCACGGGTGTGATAAACGTACACCTTCCTTCTCACAAAGGCATGCCTGTCATTTGTTCCGTCCTCCCCAATCCTAAACTAATGGTTTCGCACTTGAAAGGAGGGTGTCATGATGACGCAGGCTGTGGAAGACCGTCCGTATGCTCTTCAAGAGCAGTGATGCCCGGGGTTCGAGTACACTACTCCACTTAAGTGATTCAGGCCGATTTGGATAGACTCTAGAATTAGGCAGAAATGTGGCAAATGAAATTTAATGCGGCGAAATGTAAAGTTGTACATGTAGGTAATAAAAGTTTAGACGGGATTACTTCATGGGAGGTTTAAAACTGGAATGTGCTGCACAAGAGAAAGATCTGGGAGTGATTGTTAACCAAACCCTCACAGGTTCTAGCCATTGTGCCGTAGCAGTTAAAAAAGCCAATCGGATGCTAGGATACATTGCCAAAAGCATTGAGTACAAATCTAAGGAGGTGATGCTTCTTCTATACAACACCTTCATTAGACCACATCTGGAGTATTGTGTACAGTTCTGGGGACCATACTTTAAGAGAGATATAGAGGCTCTAGAAAAAGTTCAGAGAAGAGCCACCAAGCTTATTCCAGGTATAAAAGATGAAAGCTTCGAGAAGAGGCTGAAGATCCTTAATCTCTTTAGTCTTAGGAAAAGGAGACTCAGGGGTGATTTGATTGAGGTCTTTAAATATGTTAAAGGGATTAACAAAGTGAATCATGAAGGATTCCTTCGACCAAGTGTTGTGAGTAGAACTCGGGGTCACAATGGAAGTTGACCAAAGGTAAATTTAGCACTGATATTCGGAAATATTTATTCACCCAAAGAGTAATTTCAATGTGGAATAGCTTGCCTGACCATATTGTTGAGGCAGAGACCTTGGGGGTTTTCAAGAGCAGCCTTGACTTAAAGGACTCTAGAAACGCTCCAGCCTTGTGTACCTCTCAAACTAACGCATTCCAAAAAGACCACAAAGCTCTGAAAAAGGGTATTGGCCTCTTCAGTGTCCGCCAACAAGACAATACATTTACTCAGACTGCTGCAGTTCAGCAAAATGACCAGAGAAGGCAGTGTGGGGCAGAATCATAAAAAGCGAAAGACTGAACAAAATGTGCAGTACTCAGTTTGTACGAAACCTTTTTAGTTCAGAAATATTACCGCTGCCAGCAATCGCTCGGCAGGGTGTACTGAGTATTTCTCAGGCAGTGAGGAGGATGGAGTGGCTGCCGTGCTGATTTTAAGGGTCATTTACCGCATGGTTTAAACACCAATCACACTGGACTTGTGCGGCAGCTCATCTCTGTGCTGTTAACCTGACAGACAGGGGAAGAAACAGGCCTTCAAGCATTTATCCTCCTTCTTCCAATTCTGCTGTGTGTCCACACGCCATCACAGGAGCTGTACATTTCTCTAAATCGCTGTTAAAAACCCAGAATGGGACGATCGCACATTATGTCCTCGTTAGGGCAGTTTTATTTTGAGTTAGCACCTAAGTGATCTTTAGCGTAGCTCGACTTCGAAGCGCTTAAATTTCAATTCATGATATTTTTCTCACAAGGCCATTATATGGCAAGCACCAGCACTTGCTCTAGAAGACATTAGCATGTTTAATTGAAAATCATGTGCTTTGTAATTCCTGTAATTAGAGGGTAATTAGGATAATTACACTCCTAATTGCAGACATATATTTAAGTGCTAGGTGGCGGAGAGGGAAGGCAGTGCTTCTGAAGACAAGGTCTCCCAGTCTGGGCGTCGACTCTCAGTGATCATGTCTGACCGCGCAGCTCTAATCTGGTGGCACATGCAGATTGGTAAACAAACAACATACCGCCAGTTAATGTGAACTACGCTACGACCTCAGCAGTAAAAGTCATGTAACACGGCCATGACGGCTAGAACCAAGTTCTCCAAGTTCATCGTTTTCAAACCTCATCCTTCTTCTCAAGTTACAAATTAAAGTCAGATTCTGGTTGGGTGGAAATTGTTGAAATGTTTAGCTGAGTGTCTAGCAAGCCGACACGAGGCATTGAGAGAATATCTCAGCCCTTAACTAATTATTAACCCTTTTGCGCAGAAGCCAAATCTGGCCATTTGTGTGTCACCTTATTTAAGGCTTTATAATTCAAGATTACAGCGTCACAGAGAGGAAGGGAATGGCTCAACTGAGTCAAGACACATAAGAGCATATAGAATTCCATCTTATTTCAGTTTATTTTCATGATTTCTGTAGAGAAAATGGCTGCAAACATAAAAAATCCTCATGAAAATTCAGCATTAAAAGTATGAAAAAATAACGTGGTGCCAGGCACAACAAACCCCGCCCCTCGCACATATTTCACCTACTTGTAAGAAATTCAATAGGCATCTATTCTGGGTCAGTGACGAATCCCTAAAACCAATTTGGAGTGAATCTGGCCATTAGTTTTGTGGCTAAAGTGTTTACAAACAAATAAACACACAAACAAATAAACAAACCGAACCAAAAACATTACCCCTTGACCCGCCCCGCCCCGCCCGAAGGTATTAATACTGAGAATTAAAAAATGGCTGGGGGTTAAAACTATACATTTCCGTGACCATTAAATCCTTGACTACAAGTACTCTTCATCTCAGCATGAAATGTTAATTTGTCTTTTCTTTCGGAGCCAAATAAGACCGCTCTCCAGGGGGCTCCCCAAACTCTCAGATCCCTCAAAATAGTGCACTGCCATATCATAAAATAATGATATATTTTAAGACAAATCAATTTTTGATGCATGAAATTCAGCATCCTAATGATTTTCTGATTGTATTTAGCCTGAGTTTATCAGTTGGACATCAATGGTCACTTGTAACCTCTCCGAACCCAAAACATGACCAAGTTTAGAATTTTTCTTCCCACAGGCCAGCACACACTCATTAAAGGAACTGCTTCAGTAATCGTCAGTACATTCACCCTGCAATGAAAAAGCCACATCGAGCAAAATGCCACCATATGCAGTATTACTAGCAAAGACTAACGGTTACTCTTACACACCAATGTGGCAAACAAGTTCTGTGATCATTCTGGCTACAGTAAACCAAGAATTAGAAACGCTAGCCAGCCAACCGTAAAAAAAAATAAATAAATAAAAAATTAAATTGCATTTAGTCATAAAATGAACAAAAACCTCCTCTTAGCCCTGTCTTTGGAGCCCCTCGCACAGGCTTTCAGACAAAGTCAATCTATTTCACCGATCCAGTTATTTGGTCCCTCTCCTCACATATCGCTAAATGCTGATAGCATCTTGCTTTACATGTCTAATATTGAGCACACAGCTCCACATATTTTTCAGTTATTTGATGTTTCATGATATGTCTGCTTACAAGATCAACTGGGCTCAATCTGCACTGATGCAAATTGCTCAGAATAAAGACAATATCTCTCTTCCCCCACACATCCCGCTGGTGACCTCGATTACTTACTCTGGTGTTAACATAAGTGACTCTTTCCCCAACATTCCACGAGATAATGACACTGGTCTCATGGAAAAAGTGTCAGCAGATCTGCAGGGATTGAGTTCTTTAAAATCTCTCTGCTGGCCAGAGCCACTATAATTAAAATGAACTTTCATTTCTTATTCTTTATGTTACCCATATAACTACCCCTGAGCTGATAAAGCACATTCACTATTCTCAGAGTTTATCTGGGCAGGCAAACGGGCGTGAATACGCCCATCTACATCACAGAGGCCTCAAGAAGAGGCTGGTTTGGTATTCCCCAATCTAAAACTTCACTTCCTGGCTTTTCAAATCTGATCAGCACCGATCTGGTTGGACCAGGACTCACAGGTCTTATGGCAGCTAATAGAAACTGTCTTAACTTATCCTAAGCAACTTATCGACTTACCTTTTTTGCAATGCGGCAGGCAGGGCACAATGAAATTTTGTTCCATTGTCTGCACTACACTGACAGCCGGGAACGATGCTGAAAAGATACTGGGCTGCCCATTCAAATGTAAGTGATCATCTCTTCTATGGAACAATCCTCGTTCAATGTCAGGTGGGCGACCTTTCACCTCTCCCACTTGGTCGTCTAAAGGCATTCGCACACTAAGTGATATCTGCAATAATGGCACCCCAGCGCACATTCCAGAATATTCAGGCTCAGTGCTCATTACCGGGTTCCTCCTATTTCCTGTATCTCCCGCTAAGATCAGCGATGCGTGCAGACGGAGTTCCACGGGACTCATTATGTTCTCACCCCCTCTCTGCACTCATGGGTCATGGCTCTAAAGGCCTGGTCACAAAGGTGTACAACCTTCAACTGATAAATTCTATGAAGTCACTACCAATGACTTTTATATGGGAGAGGGTGCTGAGAATGTTGGGCGTTCAGCCTGATTGGGAAAAAATCTAGTCCAATAAGCCACTCACATCCAAATTACATCAATTAATTCACTATAAGATGATTCACAGAACCTACACCCCACCACAGCAACATTTTAAAATGAACATCTCACAGAGCCCACACTGCACTCAACGCCAAAACTCCACTGTTACGTTTCTTCATATGTTCCGGGATTGTCCAACTATAGCTACATTCTGGAAATATGTAATCTGAATGATGTCTTTGTTTCTTGAAATCCGCACAATTTGAGTATCTGAAGGGATATATTCACAATAGTATAAAGAAACTGGTGAGCGTAGTTGGGCTGAACGGCCTTTTCTTGCCATTCATGTTATGTTATGTTACTCACAGACTTGAAGTCTTGCCCCAGACCCATGCCTGTGTTTACTGAATGATGATGATCACTTGATCTGTCCTTACGTGAAAAGCATTTAATATCTGCTGGCTTCACTGCCGTCAAAAAAACAAAAAAAAAAATCAATCCTTAAATTGTGGTTTGAACCAAATTTGGATCTTAAATGCTTCTGGATTAGTTAGCTCCTCAGGCCCACACTTTCAGAGATGGCCCAGACAAATGATGGAGCAGCAGCCCTCCCGCCCACCACAGGGTACAACACCAGCCCACCGGCCCAGGAGGGGCAGCGGAGTAAAAACAAAAGGGCAAACATTTATGAGCTGCTTTTATCGGATTTAAGGGTTCAGCAGGCGAGCCGTGAGCCCTTCAAAACTCCAGAGGTCCTTACCTTGAGAGGGGTCGGGTGGACCGAACTCCAGGTTGTAACGGAGGATGAAGAAGTTGTTCCACACGTACAGCTGGTTGTCCCGAGGGTTGTAATCCACGGCGGTGATGTAGTGGTACTGATTAGGGATGGGGATCTCCAGCGCCACCCCCTGGCCGAGCTTGGTGTTGAAGGCATAGTCGATGAGGCTGCGGCTGCCCTGGCTCTCGTTGTCCTCGTAGGAGGAGCGCAGGACGTAGAGCACCCCGCAGGCCATGAAGGCGTCGGACGCCGAGCGCTTGTCGTAGGGCGTGTCCCAGCTGGCTTCGAAGCGGAGGGTGTAGGGGTTCAGCAGGCCCAGGACAATTCGCCCGTTGTTGGACTCAGTGGCGTAGATGACCCACAGCCCGTTCTCGTCCACCGCCAGGTCGATGTCAGTCTTGCCGCCCCAGCGGTAGGGCGAGGTGTCATGGTAATTGGCACCCGGGACGATGGCTTCGCCGCTCTTGACGCGAGTTCGAAGGTCAAACTTGACAATATTGCGCGTACGCTCCTTGTTGAAGAAGGCGGCACCGTCATACACCACGAACCCTGTTCCGTCTACGCGGTGCGGCAGCTTGTACGTGACCTTTGGCCGACGACTCCGGTAGTCCTCCAGAGAGGCGTACTCCAGGAGCGTGTCGGTCCGGTACGGAGTCCACGGCATCAGGTACACCTTCTCCCCCGCCTGGAGGGGGTCGCGACACCAGGCCCCAGCCTGCTGCTCTGCCTCAAACTGAAAGGAGGGCTCCAACACACCCCGCAGAGTCCCGGGACAGAGAAAAACTGCCAGCAGGACGATGGGGGGAAAGCAGGAGACAAAAGGGAAACATTAAAGCCAAACTAAAGCAGGGAGAGACACAGAAGACCTGCAGACTTCCCCTAAACACCTGAGCATCTCATGGGGCCCAACACACACTTCAGGGGCCAACAAACAAACAGACCCACTCATTCTACAGGATCAGATGTGACCAAACTAATGCGATATTGAATATTTCAGGGCTGTTTTGTTACAGTGTGTACAAGCACACACACACACACACACACACACACACACACACACGTCCTGCACTCCTGCAAATCAGAAAACTCGCATGCTTCAGCTTTTCTCCTTTAACTGAAATTACCAAATTAAATAAAACCAGGAAGAGAAATCTTGAAAGTAACCAGGGAAATGAAATGATTCAGGAGAGAAGGACAGGATTTATGCAGGGATTGGGGACAGAGGAGGGAGAGGGGGGGATTGCGAGTGGGTGTGAGGAGAGAGGGATTGTGGGTAGAGAGAGAGGAGGGGTACTGTGGGCCAGAGTGAGAAGACAGGAATTGGGCGTAGGCAGGAGAAGAGGGGAATTGTGGGTAGGACAGACAGGAGGAGGACTGTGGGTAGGAGAGAGAAAAGGGAGATTGTGGGTAAGTGTGAGAAGAGGAGGATTGTGGGTAGGAGAGAGGGGTTAAAATGGATGTGGGGTTTTGTTGGGGGGAGTCATTGTGGGGTTGCTACAGGAAATGCTACAGACGCTCAGCTACCATGACATGCTCGGGAGAAGAGCCTATGGGTGAAAAGGGCAGATATAGGAGTGAGCTGTCGAAAGAGTCCGAACAGGAGAGAAGAGAGGGAACAGAGGGAGGAGTAATTACAGAGCGTATCCCAGGGGGAGGGCCTCCTTATCCGTCCGTTTCATATGATTGACATTTAGCCTCTAAAGGGGGCGGGGTCATAACACCACACAAAGGGGAGGGATCGGGGGCATATGCCACAATACAAGGAGCTCGGGTTCGAGGGGAGCAATTTACCTTTCTGTTCCACTTCTATTTTAAGCGTTGGAAAAGAGAGATAGAGAGAGGGAGAGAGATAAGAGCACAAGAGTGCAAGGAAAAGAATAACATGAATTAAAGAGCCATCACCAGGGAAACGCACGCAGAAACACGTTAGGAGACAAGAGTGAGAGAAGGCCATGCCTCAGGCCTGTGACCTACAGAGAAAGGGGTTAGAGCATTGTTACTAGTCAGTGTGTGTGTGCGGGCGTGTGTGTGAATCAGTATGTGAGTGTGTCTGTCAGTGAGTATTTGAATGTGTGTCAGTATGTAAGTATGTATAAATTTATGTGTTCGTGTGTGCGTTTGTGTGTGTGTGTGTGTGTGTGTGTGTGTGTGTGAAGTAAGTATGTAAAAGTTTATGTGTTTGTGTGCCTGTGTATGTCATCAAGTATATATAAGTTTGTGTTTGTGTGCACGTGTGTGCGTGCGTCAGTGAGTATGTATGTATGCGAGTGTGTGTGTGTGTGCATGTGAGTGTGTCTGTGAGTATACGTGAGTGAATGTGTGTGTGTGTGTGCATGTGTGTCAGTGAGTATGCATGAGCGTGTGTGTTTTTGTCCGTGAGTGTGTGTGTTTGTCAGTGAGTATGTATGACTTCAAGTGTTTAAGAGTGTGTGTACGTGTGTTACACTGTGCCCTCTTTCTTCATGCTATAGACTGTGGATTTCAGCAACACTTATCTTACACCAGCACTAAGAGTGCTGCAACTCTGAATGGTAAAGGTCTACAGGAACTGAGAGATACTGATGTCTAAGGTTACACTACAAGAACTGAGAGCTACTGGACGTCTAAGGTTACATTACAGGAACTAAGAGTTACTGATGTCTAAGGTTACACTACAAGAACTGAGAGCTACTGGATGTCTAAGGTTACACTACAAGAACTGAGAGCTACTGGATGTCTAAGGTTACACTACAGGAACTGAGAGCTGCTGGATGTCTAAGGTTACACCACAGGAACTGAGAGCTGCTGGATGTCTAAGGTTACACTACAAGAACTGAGAGCTACTGGATGTCTAAGGTTACATTACAGGAACTAAGAGTTACTGATGTCTAAGGTTACACTGCAAGAACTGAGAGCTACTGGATGTCTACGGTTACACTACAAGTACTGAGAGCTACTGGATGTCTAAGGTTACACTACAAGAACTGAGAGCTGCTGGATGTCTAAGGTTACACTACAAGAACTGAGAGCTGCTGGATGTCTAAGGTTACACTACAAGAACTGAGAGCTACTGGATGTCTAAGGTTACACTACAAGAACTGAGAGCTGCTGGATGTCTAAGGTTACACTACAGGAACTGAGAGCTGCTGGATGTCTAAGGTTACACTACAAGAACTGAGAGCTACTGGATGTCTAAGGTTACACTACAATAACTGAGAGTTACTAGATGTCTAAGGTTACACTACAGGAACTGAGAGCTGCTGGATGTCTAAGGTTACATTACAGGAACTGAGAGCTGCTGGATGTCTAAGGTTACCCTACAGGAACTGAGAGCTACTGGATGTCTACGGTTACACTACAAGAACTGAGAGTCACTGGATGTCTAAGGTTACACTACAATAGCAGACCGGAAGTCTTGCCGCTGTCACCTGTATGTCGACCAACTGTTTGGATCAAGATGGAATTTCAACGATCACCAAATATCCCAGAGCATGATAAAAATTTTTCCTCATCAGTGTTACAGCTTTTGGCAATTTGAAGCAAAGCAAAGAAAAAGCCATAATAAACTAGATAAGACCATTTCTTACATAAATGTTCCAGGGAGGCATAACGGTTAATCTCCCTCAGTCTTTCTCCAGCTTCTGCCAACTGATTCAGTTCTAATCAAGTGAGGCCTGCTTTAAAATATGGGCCTATCTTCCCATCCTGATTGGCTGCCCTGCCGTACATCTGTCCCTGTAACAGGCTAGCGTTATGTGTTTTTAGAACACTTGAAATCCTCATGTTAATGATTTCATATTTATGAGTTTATATTGGCTACGCTGATGTAGTCTTTGCGATGAGTGTGCCCACGGTATATCCCCCGTAAAAGTTTTACGCCCTGATTTTTACTGCATGTTTATTAAAGAGTATAAGAGGCTTTTACTGGAGTAGAGTGCGATTTCACCAAATTAAAATAAGCCAATTAAATCGAAAAATATCACCTCTTCCAGAGAGGTCTTAACCTGATAGGCTGGTAATCAGATCGATGGTTTTAACTAAAACACAGGAAAATCAGCACATTGAAATAATGGACGAACCAAAATGTTTATCTTGTAAATTTACTGAAAGCTTCAGTCATTAAATATTTAAAATGAGTTGAAGAGGACGAGGGAGGAACACAGAAAAGAGCTGCGCTATTTTAAGCGACACTAAAAGCTTTACCGATGTTCAGAGTCCCGCACCTGAACCATTGAACAGAGAAGAATCTCTTTAGTCCACCACATGGCCAAAAGTATGCGGACACAAGTTCATCCAAAAAACCACGGACATGTAAATGGAGTTTAGCCGAACTTTGGCTCCTGTAATATCCTCCACACCTGCTGGGGTGAGTATCTACAAGCTGTTTGAACACTGCAGCACAGAATTGCTCCAACACTCCAGCCAGAGAAAGTTTAAAGTTCGGCAGCGATAATGGGAAAACTGCAGGAAACACAAAATGATCTGGAATGTCGCTGAAAGTGACAGCGTCAATATTTCCCTTCTGTGGTGCCAACAGGCTCAGTTTAAAAGAACCCCAGAGCGAGGGGTGTCCACATACTTTTGATAACAGCACCTCAAAGCGCCAGCTGAATACTGGATGGAGAAGACATGCGCACACATGAAAATATAATTGGAAGCGCCATCATAAAAACAATGTCGAACGGTCTCTCTACAGACATCAAGCAAAAATATCCTGCAAATGAGCAGTTGTGTAAGCAGCCGCCTGCCTTGCAAGAAAATAATCGACTGAAAAAGCGCAGTCCTCTCTCTAAACCTCTCCTTCAAGTGTCACATCTCTTTCTTTCTTCCTTCCTCAGGTTTCCCATGCTTTCAGCATCAGGTTCTGAAAAGCACAATAAAGAACTGTTATCGTGATTAAAGGAGCATTGTGCTGTGTGTTACACACCCGCTGTATTAGCTAATGTCTTGAGCTTAACGCTGCCTCTATCAATGTGAATATCACCAGATCAGCAGTAGCTAAAGCTCCCTTCATCGTAACGCGACAAAAACACCAGCCAATACTGTCGGGAGTAGATGCTCTGCATACAACAGAGAAACCGCCTCAGATAGAGATTAATTTCAGAATAAATATGTCAGTTCGCTGGCCTACATTTCTATTGAGAAAAGAATTGTTCTGTGCTGGATAAAATCACTGATACTTTCCTGAGAAAATCTGTGCCAAAAAGCCCAGGCTAATTAGCCATCCGACAAAACTCATGCACTGTGTAACCTGGGTAAAAATATCTGCACTGCATAAAGCAAATACCTGCACTTCCTAAAGCAGCCTCATTCAATTGGGTTACCTGGCAAGATAGCCAACATTTTAATTAACAGGAACAGGTCCTAGATGGAAAAGGACAGAACTCGTAATGGCTCCTCCGCATGTGGTATCTGCCTGTACCTGTTGAGTGCAGTATATAGCCCCAGTTTAAGAAGAAAACACACTTCACGGTTTATGCCGACCCCAACCAGACGGTGGGAAATGCAAAGCAAACACTGTTTGCTCAAAGGGAACCATTTATGGGTCAGATCCAGAACCTCTTCAAGCGTAACTGACTCAATTCAGAAAAATACAGTCGCATTGAAAACAGGGTGAGAGTTGAAAATGGGTGGGGTGTGCATGAGTGACACGAATTGGGATATTTCTGCAGTGAAGTGCAAAATAGTCAATGAGGTTGTTAAAATCAGTCTGAATGTGCAAATTAGGTTTGCATCAGGGACCGAATCAAAAATGATGAATTCCCAACAACCTCAGTAGTGATTTACTGCCATAATTCTAGCGGTACGCCTTAATTAAGAAACATACAAATTCATTCATTGTTTGTTGATGAAGCCAAAATTGTTATAATTCGGGACAAAACTATCAACATTGATAAATCATTGATAAATAAAAGTGTCAATGTGTGCAGATATGTAACTGCCGACATGAGCAGCCGGCAAATGTGCGGTTTAGACAGCGCATCCAGACATTTACAGACGCAGCAAGGGAGAGGAACTAGAATCGAGAAATGCATGTGTGTCCGCTCACATCGGCAGTTTTCCTGCACTGAGGTCCTCACATAACTATCTGCAGGATCTGAACAGCTGATCTTCAAATTCACCCCGAATTAAAAGGAAATCCCAAAATCCAGCACAGGCGGAGCCCCCTGGGACTGTCAGCCCGTCCACACAGCAAGAGGGACTCTGCCTTCAGAAGCAAACGATAAGAGTGTGAACTCTGACCTGTTCACACAACCTGGCAACCTGCGAGAAAAAACAACCAATCACAGAAGAGAGACAGAGGAAACAACCAATCACAGAGCACGGACAGAAGAAACAGGCAAATTAGAGGAAAAAATAAACTGGGACAGAGAAAAACAACTAATCAAAACACAGAGACAGATAAAACAACCACAGTAGAGACAGAGAAAAGCAACCAATCAGAAGCAGGAAAAACAGCCAATCAAAAGCAGGAAGAGAGTCAGGCTGGAGGGAAGAAATTTTGATGACATCAGCAAAGAACAAACACTGCCCGGCTGAGTGAGTCTAGAGGGAAGAGAAAGAAACCTTGCAGCAGCATTAAACACACACCTCTGAAACGCTGCATCTTCGTCAGAAATAACCAATCAGAAGCAAGACGGCTCGTATTTTAAAGGTCATCTGCTTTTGATGGCAGATGTGCTTTTGGCTGGTTTTATGCTCGTCTGTTCCAGGAATTCATGTTGTCCTGGTGTTTTCCAGCGTACACACTGTGGTAAGTGGGGCTACGCACATGTGCTAAAGCTTTTCTTCGTAGAGGCCTTCTATGTCACTTCGAAGGAAGAAATGAAGAACCGTACAGGCTCATTCGTGTACTCTGATACATGTCCTTTTTAAACCCTAAACACATCTCTCTTCGGTACTCCACGAGGCTCCACCCACACAGGACGCAAGCAAGGCTAATGTTCGCAACGGTCATCAAGCAGGGAGAGAGAACAGTCACAGGAGCAATATTACTTTGAGGGGTTCAGCCAATCACCTTCAATGTGGATTTGTTCAATGCATCATTTAAAAGAATAAGCCAAATGCATGAATTTGGTCCCTAAATTGCCTTTAACTGTATCACTACAGAAGTCTTCTGCTTTAATCCCTCCTCGAATGGAGAGCGAGAGAGTGTGTTGACACTGATTGAGATGCCAGGGAGAGTGAGAGTGTTAACACTGAATGCTGTGATAGAGGGTGTGAGTGTTAACACAGTATGTGCGTGTAGTAAGGGTGCCAGATTCGCTCCCGTTGCGCAGTACTGAGTAACAGCTCTTCACAGCAGTCAGTCCCTCTCAGACAGTCACAGAACAAGACTCCTGTCTGGGGCGCCAGGCCGAGCGAAAACACTCGTGTGTGTGATTGCGTGCGTTTTAACGCTCGCGCGTGCATGTAAAGAATGAAGGGGCTGGCAAGTGTGTCTCGCCATTAAAACTCCCCTGGGTCCACGTGCACCTCAGGACATTACAGCTAATGAGTGGATCTGTCATTCAAACTTAGCGTGGGGCTCAGGGCTGATCCCTGCGGACAGTGCGGAGTGAAGGGACCCGGACAGCACTTACTGTAGGGGACGCACTCGTACTGAACCTCCAGATACTTGTAGGTTCCGGGGCAGGGATCAGGGAACACATCTGACCCAGTGACCACCACACACTGGGTTCGGTTATTACACCTGAGGGCGAGAGAGCAGAGATTCAGCTCGTTTTTATCTCTGGGAACAGCCTCCTAATGTTCGCTCTCTCTCTCTCGCACGCGCGCACTCACACACACACATGCACGCACGCACGCATTCACGCACACACGCGCGCACACGCACTCACGCGCACACAGACACACACATCCATGTAATTTTTTTTCACCTTGACACAGTTGTTCACACACTCTCATACGCAACTCAGCTTGAGATGAACAGCGGTAAACACAGACCGTAACCAGGGTGACCACATTAATTAGCAGACCTTAATTAAATGCAGTTTTGAATTCATAGACACACACATGCACGCAAATGCAGTAAAGTGCCCGGTGCATTCTTACAAAGAGAAACAATACTATTGAGCTAAGGAACAAAAAGCCGTGAAGAACAGACTGCAGCAGTGATGGAGGACAGACTGCTTCCCTGCTAAACAAAACTATTCAGAACATTTGGTAAAGATGCAGAACAACCTCCAGGGGGCAGAGCTGCACACATCCATCCATCCGTCCATTTTCTATACCCGCTTATTCCTCACTAGGTTCACGGGGCGAGCTGGAGCCTATCCCAGCTGACGCTGCACACATCCATCTGTCACAAATATCTTTTTTTTGTGGTCATTTTTTCTTATTGGAAAATTTTTTATGACAATGAAAATGCACATTACCAAACATGGTGGATGAAATAAGTTACATTTGAGACATATACCTTCAAACCCCCCTCCCCTCAATCAACTCCAATCCCCATCCCGAAACCAAAAATAAAGAGGTGCAAGGCAGGGCACACTTAAAACTAATCAAGACAAGAAACAGAACAGATTATACAGAGAGAAGAAAAAAATGTGCTTTCGCAAATATCTTCTCCACACAAGAGATTTATTTTCCCAGGTTTTTGTACAGTATAATGGATGATTAAAGTTGGGGAAACTTTTTTTACACCTTGTAGAGGGTAGCTGGACTGATTGGGTTTTGATGAGCATCGGGTCAAAGGTCAAGGTCATTTGCTTAAGGCGGCCGAAGATTTCAAATTGTTGATGAAGCAGTGAAGGCTGAGGAGAGCTGCAATGAAGGCTGAAGGCTGAGGAGAGCTGCAATGATAGGAGAGCTGCACTGAAGGCTGGAGAGAGCTGCAGCGAAGGATGAGAACACCTGCAGAGAAGAATGAGGAGAGCTGCAGTGAAGGCTGAGGAGAGCTGCAGAAAAGGCTGAGGAGAGCTGCAGTGATGGAAGAGGAGAGCGGCAGTAAAGGCAGAGGAGAGCAGCAATGAAGGCAGAGGAGAGCTGCAGAGAAGGCTGAGCAGAGCTGTAATGAAGGCTGAGGAGAGCAGCAGTGAAGGCTGAAGAGAGCTGTAGCTAATGATGGGGAGAGCTGCAGTGAAGGCTGAGGAGAGCTGCAGTGATGGAAGAGGAGAGCGGCAGTAAAGGCAGAGGAGAGCAGCAATGAAGGCAGAGGAGAGCTGTAGCTAATGATGGGGAGAGCTGCAGTGAAGGCTGAGGAGAGTGGCAGTGAAGGATGAGGAGAGTTGCAGTGAAGGCTGAAAAGAGCTGCAGCGAAGGAGGAGGAGAGCTGCAGTGAAGGCTGAGGAGAGCTGCAGTGAAGGCTGAGGAGAGCGGCAGTGAAGGCTGAAGAGAGCTGCAGTGAAGGCTGAGGAGAGCTGCAGTGAAGGCTGAGGAGAGCTGCAGTGAAGGCTGAGGAGAGCTGCAGTGAAGGCTGAGGAGACGGCAGTGAAGGCTGAGGAGAGCGGCGGTGAAGGCTGAGGAGAGCGGCGGTGAAGGCTGAGGAGAGCTGCAGTGAAGGCTGAGGAGAGCTGCAGTGAAGGCTGAGGAGAGCGGCAGTGAAGGCTGAGGAGAGCTGCAGTGAAGGCTGAGGAGAGCGCAGTGCAGGCTGAAGAGAGCTGCAGTGAAGGCTGAGGAGAGCGCAGTGAAGGCTGAGGAGAGCTGCAGTGAAGGCTGAGGAGAGTGGCAGTGAAGGCTGAGGAGAGCTGCAGTGAAGGCTGAGGAGAGCGGCAGTGAAGGCTGAGGAGAGCGGCAGTGAAGGCTGAGGAGAGCGGCAGTGAAGGCTGAAGAGAGCTGCAGTGAAGGCTGAGGAGAGCTGCAGTGAAGGCTGAGGAGAGCTGCAGTGAAGGCTGAGGAGACGGCAGTGAAGGCTGAGGAGAGCGGCGGTGAAGGCTGAGGAGAGCGGCGGTGAAGGCTGAGGAGAGCAGCAGTGAAGGCTGAGGAGAGCTGCAGTGAAGGCTGAGGAGAGCACAGTGAAGGCTGAAGAGAGCTGCTGTGAAGGCTGAGGAGAGCGCAGTGCAGGCTGAAGAGAGCTGCAGTGAAGGCTGAGGAGAGCGCAGTGAAGGCTGAGGAGAGCTGCAGTGAAGGCTGAGGAGAGTGGCAGTGAAGGCTGAGGAGAGCTGCAGTGAGGGCTGAGGAGGACAGCAGTGACTGAGGAGAGCGGCAGTGAAGGCTGAGGAGAGCGGCAGTGAAGGCTGAGGAGAGCTGCAGTGAAGGCTGAGGAGAGCTGCAGTGAGGGCTGAGGAGGACAGCAGTGACTGAGGAGAGCGGCAGTGAAGGGTGAAGAGAGCTGCAGTGAAGGCTGAGGAGAGCGGCAGTGAAGGGTGAAGAGAGCTGCAGTGAAGGCTGAGGAGAGCGGCAGTGAAGGGTGAAGAGAGCTGCAGTGAAGGCTGGGTAGTGCGACACCGAGGGGCAGACAGGCTGCTGTCGTCTCTGGGCACACCGCCGAGGCCGGGATTGTCGGCTGGGTTGTGTGACGATCGCAAAGGAAGAATTTCATGCACAGTCTTCACCTGTTTGCTGTCATGCCAGGAAAAGTTTGTTCTCCACAATTTTTGGATGATGGCACAACACAACAGAGGATTGTTTCAATTTCAATTCAATTTCACTCTATAAATGAATACAGAAAAATCAAACAATAAACAAGAGTTTGACACTAAAGTGACTATATCCCCGCCGTTAGGTCACCAACACCAACTGGTGTCTGCGCATTCCCAGTAGGAAGGTTGGTACCAAAAAGAATTGAAATAGGTTGACTCCTTCTTGAGATATCACGATGACAATGTTCGGGACGGACGGATGTACATACGTACGGACGGAGCTGAATACTTTATCCCCCGCTTCACGCTAAACGCGCGTCGGGGGATAATAAAATCACTCTGTCACATTCCAGTGCACCCCCTTCCTGTGGTACGGTTTGTTACACAATTTGACGCACAAACTTTGCAATTGTCACATCTGAACTGGGACTCACAGCGAACTTTGTTCTTGGAACAGACTACACACTGTTTCCGCGGTTTTTAAGTCTTTACCAAGGGAAGAAAGCTCTCCAAGAAGCTTCATCCAAGAGGTCTGTTCGGAGCAGGTTGCCAGCCCCTTCGCTGATTCTCTTCTCTAAACTCACATCTTCAGCTCAGGACAAACACCCAATGAGCCATCAGGTACTTCATTAGTCCGACACGATACTGGTGCAGAATCATTCACGGCACTCGCCTCAGAGCAGCTGCATACTGATACCACACACCATCCAGCAAACACATGCGGGTCCCGCCTGACTGGTTCGTTTATATTGCATATTTGCCGGTCATTGGAACATTCAGTCAAATACAAAACCGTACACAATGGGCTGAAGACCTGAGTAAACCAGGTTATTGTCTGTAGTGAAATATGACCACCCCCCCCCCGAGTCCCGACACAGGTGTGCATGAGATTAGGGGTGCGTTACCGCTGGGACATGATCTTGTAGGCGTCGGGCAGGTAGCAGTTTACATTCTCCATCTGGAAGGGGTCAGCATCGCAGATTTTGTCGTCCGTGCGGCCGTAGTTGGCAGTTTCCACCATGATGACATCACTTCCTGGACAGCGCAAGTCTATTGGGTAGCCCTCGCAGGACAGCTCTCTCCTGACCAATCCAAAAGGCAAGGGGGCGCGGCTAAACCCTGAGGAGGAGAAGGAAAGTGTCAGGAGCAGCTGAGGAACGAGGACAGAGACAGATGGACAGGGAGACAAATGTGAGACACCAGGGAGAGGGAGAGAGATGGACAGGGAGACAAATGTGAGACACCAGGGAGAGGGAGAGAGATGGACAGAGAGACAAATGTGAGACACCAGGGAGAGGGAGAGGGATGGACAGAGAGACAAATGTGAGACACCAGGGAGAGGGAGAGAGATGGACAGAGAGACAAATGTGAGACACCAGGGAGAGGGAGAGAGATGGACAGAGAGACAAATGTGAGACACCAGGGAGAGGGATGGACAGAGAGACAAATGTGAGACACCAGGGAGAGGGAGAGGGATGGACAGAGAGACAAATGTGAGACACCAGGGAGAGGGAGAGAGATGGACAGAGAGACAAATGTGAGACACCAGGGAGAGGGAGAGAGATGGACAGAGAGACAAATGTGAGACACCAGGGAGAGGGAGAGGGATGGACAGAGAGAGAGGTGGAGAGACAGAGCAACAGATGGACAGAGAGAGAGAGACACGGTCAGTGAGACGGAGAGACACATGGAGAGAGAGAGAGACAGGCAGAAAAACAGAGAGACAGACGGACGGACTGATTGTCAGATCACACAAGTAATTCCCCCCTATTGTGAGCTAAAATGGCCGTTATGGATGTGAGGGAGTGAGTCTCGATGCTTTTATACTCCATAACTCCAGAATGGTACCAGCCGTGGCCTTAGTACTTCGCACATGAACAGATATAGAAAAGCAGATGAGCTGATGAAAATTTGATTGAATCTGTGATGTTGCATCATACTAAATTAATATGTAAAAACGCACTGCATCACATGTTCCTGTACAATCCAGTAGGACGACGCGCTTGCTATTTGAGCTAGCTAGCGTGTTAATGAAATTATTAGCAATTAATTCCAAGCCTAATAAAGGCTCAATTTCACCAAAAGTTACGCTAGCAGTGTTCGTTTCGTGTTTCCATCTCAGTTGATGTGCACTGCACGGACATCACTCGCACACACCCTCATTTCACATCTAAAGTAGCCAGCAAGCTAGCGACAGAGCGACAAGAATATGGTGGGTTTGAGCTGCCCGGTTCTCATGCACCTCTAAAGCCAACTAGCCGTGAGACGCCGCACGCTGCTTTTTGATTTTTGGCAAGAGAACACCTATAAAGACTACAAAAGAAAAACTGAACAGAGTCCCAAGTTAGCATTTTTGTATATTTTATATATTATTATAATATTTTATATATTGTGCGTTTTTTGCATATTTTTCAGTGCTTTGTTTCTAAGATCGTTGTGAATTTTTAACACATCATTTCTCCAAAACATGAAAATGTGACTGTGGTCTTCAAACATCGTCTGATGCGATTTCCGCCCACAGGGGACACGGCAGCATTAAAAACACTTTTCCAACGTATTTTTCAGCAGCACAACAAATCATAAAACCAAAACTGCACTGGAGTATTTTTAGGTGAGACCCTGCACATACAGTTGGGCAGGCCTGATGGTCTCCAGGTAAATTATGAGCCTTTATAGGCCAAACGCTCAGTTTAATCTTCAGACTCTTTCTGCTCCTGTTAAGCACAGGAAAGCGCTGCCCGCATCGCCTGCTCGGGAGGGAACAGGATCTCGGAGTGTTTTTTTACGGCCCGAGTATCTGTCCATCACGCCTCAGAGGCCTGCTGACGCCGAGGTCCAACCGGCCGAATCTCACACAAATAACGGAGTAGGCGCGTTTCACAAACACGTCCACCAGCGCTGCAGCCTGTAATCTCACAATCACCCGTCCGGACAATCAGAGCGGAGGATCAATACCGCAGCCCTTTACCGAACGTAAGCGATCACATCACCGCTGCTTTAACCCCGCCCCATCGTTGCGCAAAACACCTCCGCTCGCCTCAGAGGAATAACACACACACACACACACACACACACCCCCCACAGGAAAACAAGGCGAAGGGAAAGAAAGATGAAGGGAGAGAGTAGAACAGTGTCATTGACAGATAAAAAGAAGAAGGTGAGAGAGAGCGGAAGGGTGGGAGCAGGGGAGGGTGTGGTCTCCATGTGCAGTAAGTGGCGTGTGGGCGGGGCTCTAAAGCTTGTTTACCACGCTGTGTATTTAAGCCGCTCCAGCTCCACAGACAACAATTAGCACAGAGACAATCAGCAGCGCAGCCCTTTCACTGCCTGACTTTCCTCACGAATTTTATAAAACTGAAAACCTCATCACTCATCCACAATGAAATCAGCTCAAATCCCCATGACAGACTCAAGAAGAATTCAAATCAATCCCAATCACACACCCAGCATGGTTTCAGCTCAAAACCCCATCACACACTCGTATTGACTTCTGCTTCTCACAAAACCACATTTATGTGTTAACTTTTTTTATTGAAAAAAAAAAACTTTTTTTCTTCAAATAAAGTTGCAACTGGAGTGCAGCAAATAAAAGTAGCAGAGGAAAAGAGATCAGCCGTACGATCAGCCGTATGATCAGCCATACAATCAGCCGTACGATCAGCCATATGATCAGCGGAACAAACAGCCATACAATGAGCCGTACGATCACCTGTACAAACAGCCGTACGATCACCCGTACAAACAGCCGTACGATCACCCGTACAATCACTCGTATAATCAGCCGTACAATCACCCGCACGATCAGCCGTACGATTACCCGCATAATCACCCATACAATCAGCCGTACGATCACCCGCACAATGAGCCGTACAATCACTCGTATAATCAGCCGTAAGATTAACCGAACAATCAGCCGTACAATCACCTGTACAATCAGCCATACAATCAACTGTACAATCAGCCGTACGATCAACCGTACAATCACTCGTACAATCAGCTGTACAATCACCCATATGATCAGCCGTACGATCACCCGCACAATCAGCTGTACAATCACCCGCAAAATCAGCCGTACAATCAACCGTATAATCACCTGTACAATCAGCCGTATGATCACCCGTACAATCAGCCGTACGATCACCCGTACAATCACTCGTACAATCAGCCGTACAATCAACCGTATAATCACCTGTACAATCAGCCGTATGATCACCCGTACAATCAGCCGTACGATCACCCGTACAATCACCCGTACAATCAGCCGTACAATCAGCCGTACAATCACCCATACCATCAACCGTATGACCACCCGTAAGATCACCCGCACGATCACCCGTACGATCAGCCGTACAATCACCCGCTCAAATCACCCGCATAATCACCCATATAATCAGCCGTACGTTCACCCGCACAATCAGCCGTGCAATCACCCGTACAATCAGCCGTAATATCAACCGAACAATCAGCCGTACAATCACCTGTACAATCAGCCGTACGATCACCCGCACAATCAGCCGTACAATCACCTGTACAATCAGCCATACAATCACCTGTACAATCAGCCGTACGATCACCCGCACAATCATCCGTACGATCATCCGTACAATCACTCGTACAATCAGCCGTACAATCACCCATATGATCAGCCATACGATCACCCGCACAATCAGCCGTACAATCACCCGCACAATCAGCCGTACAATCAACCGTATAATCACCTGTACAATCAGCCGTGAGATCACCCGTACAATCAGCCGTATGATCACCCGTACAATCAACCGTATGATCACCCGTACAATCAGCCGTACAATCACCCGCACAATCTGCCGTACAATCACCCGTATAATCACCCGCAAAATCAGCCGTACAATCAACCGTATAATCACCTGTTCAATCAGCCGTAAGATCACCCGTACAATCAGCCGTATGATCACCCGTACAATCAGCCGTATGATCACCCGTACAATCAACCGTATGATCACCCGTACAATCAGCCGTACAATCAACCGTATGATCACCCGTACAATCACCCGCACGATCAACCAATATGGTCACCGATCGGGGGCTCAGAAGCTCCATATTGCATATCGCTGATCTGATGAACCAATCACAAGCCGTGCAATGAGGAGGCACAGCCCAATCCCAACCCGGCTGCGTTTATAACAAGACATTTTAAACCTTTCACCCTTCCCTGTGCTTTGCTGCAGAATGTACCAGAATTAAGACATGTTGCGTGCATATTAAATGGCATATTTTAATGACTTACATAATTAATTCAGTTTCCAAAGCCCACATCATGAAGGAGCCGTGTGCGGAAAAACAGAATGAGCCGTCTCATTTCCTTTCATAATTTTATTCCTCTCTCTCTCACATATATAAATATACTCTTAAACACACACAAACGCACGCACACACATTAACATAGATACACACCCACATGCAAGCACACGCATACTCAAACACACACAAACACATGCACAAAGATAAATAAATACACACACACACACACACACACACACAATCCCACGAACAGACACACACAAACACACACACACACACACACACACACACACACCCACGAAGACTCCTTTAACTCTCCTGGCCTTTTTTCTCTCCTCTGATTAAATTTGGGAGGGGGCTAATCATCTAGATAAAGCATGCAGGAATGCGCAAATTCATCTCCATGGCAACCCATCCAGCAGCGGGTAGCCAAGATGATGGGTTTGGTTCATGGAGTCTCTGCGGCTGAAAATCCAGGGAAAACATAATAAAAAAGTGTAAATAACATGCTCAGCGCATCAGCCGGGCAAAGGAAATGGGCTGGTGGTATGTGAAACGTCACATCATTCACAGGCAACGGGTCAGTGTCACAATGGAGGTCCCCTCACCTCAGAGCGCTCAGACAATGCTGAGGCCCATCTCTCCGCAGAGCACTGTGACCATGCTGAAGCCCATCTCACCTCAAAGCGCTGTGAAAGACCTGAAGCCCATCTCTCCTCAGAGCACTGTGCACTGTAAAGATGCAGTAGCCCATCTCTCATCAGAGCACTGTGAGGATGCTGTAGCCCATCTCTCCTCAGAGCACTGTGACAAAACTGAAGCCCATCTCTCCGCGGAGCACTGTGACGATGCTGAAGCCCATCGCTCCTCAGAGCACTGTGACGATGCTGAAGCCCATCTCTCATCAGAGCACTGTGACGATGCTGAAGCCCATTTCTCATCAGAGCACTGTGACGATGCTGAAGCCCATCTCTCCTCAGAGCACTGTGACGATGCTGTAGCCCATCTCTCCTCAGAGCACTGTGACAATACTGAAGCCCATCTCTCCGCAGAGCACTGTGACGATAGTGAAGCCCATAACTCCTCAGAGCACTGTGACAATGCTGAAGCCCATCACTCCACAGAGCACAGTGATGATGCTGAAGGCCATCTCTCCTCAGAGCACTGTGACGATAGTGAAGCCCATAACTCCTTAGAGCACTGTGACAATGCTGAAGCCCATCTCTCCTCAGAGCACTGTGACAATACTGAAGCCCATCTCTCCGCAGAGCACTGTGACGATAGTGAAGCCCATAACTCCTCAGAGCACTGTGACAATGCTGAAGCCCATCTCTCCGCAGAGCACAGTGATGATGCTGAAGCCCATCTCTCCTCAGAGCACTGTGACGATGCTGAAGCCCATCTCTCCTCAGAGCACTGTGATGATGCTGAAGCCAATCTCACCTCAGAGCACTGTGACAATGCTGAAGCTCATCTCTCCTCAGAGCGCTGTGACGATGCTGAAGCCCATCTCTCCTCAGAGCACTGTGACAGATCTGAAACCATCTCTCCTCAGAGCACTGTGACAATGGTGAAGTCCATCTCTCTTCAGGGCACTGTGACAATCCTGAAGCCCATCTTTCCTCAGAGCGCTGGGATGATGCTAAAGCCCATCTCTCATCAGAGCACTGTGACGAAGCTGAAACCCATGTCTCATCAGAGCACTGTGACGATGCTGAAGCCCATCTCTCCTCAGAGCACTGTGACGATGCTGAAGCCCATCTCTCTTCAGAGCACTGTGACGAAGCTGAAGCCCATCTCTCATCAGAGCACTGTGACGATGATGAAGCCCATCTCTCCTCAGAGCACTGTGACGATGCTGAAGCCCATCTCTCTTCAGAGCACTATGACAATACTGAAGCCCATAACTTTTCAGAGCACTGTGACAATGCTGAAGCCCATCTCTCCTCAGAGCACTGTGACGATGCAGAAGCCCATCTCATCTCAGAGCACTATGACAATACTGAAGCCCATAACTCCTAAGAGCACTGTGACGATAGTGAAGCCCATAACTCCTCAGAGCACTGTGACAATGCTGAAGCCCATCTCTCCGCAGAGCACAGTGATGATGCTGAAGCCCATCTCTCCTCAGAGCACTGTGACGATGCTGAGGTCCATCTCTCCTCAGAGCACTGTGACGATGCTGAAGCCCATCTCACTTCAGAGCACTGATGATGCTGAAGCCCATCTCACCTCAGAGCACTGTGATGATGCTGAAGCCCATCTCACCTCAGAGCACTGTGACAATGCTGAAGCTCATCTCTCCTCAGAGCGCTGTGACGATGCTGAAGCCCATCTCTCCTCAGAGCACTGTGACAGATCTGAAACCATCTCTCCTCAGAGCACTGTGACGATGGTGAAGTCCATCTCTCTTCAGGGCACTGTGACAATCCTGAAGCCCATCTTTCCTCAGAGCGCTGGGATGATGCTAAAGCCCATCTCTCATCAGAGCACTGTGACGAAGCTGAAACCCATCTCTCCTCAGAGCACTGTGACGATGCTGAAGCCCATCTCTCTTCAGAGCACTGTGACGATGCTGAAGCCCATCTCTCTTCAGAGCACTGTGACGAAGCTGAAGCCCATCTCTCATCAGAGCACTGTGACGATGCTGAAGCCCATCTCTCCTCAGAGCACTGTGACGATGCTGAAGCCCATCTCTCTTCAGAGCACTATGACAATACTGAAGCCCATAACTTTTCAGAGCACTGTGACAATGCTGAAGCCCATCTCTCCTCAGAGCACTGTGACGATGCAGAAGCCCATCTCATCTCAGAGCACTATGACAATACTGAAGCCCATAACTCCTAAGAGCACTGTGACGATAGTGAAGCCCATAACTCCTCAGAGCACTGTGACAATGCTGAAGCCCATCTCTCCGCAGAGCACAGTGATGATGCTGAAGCCCATCTCTCCTCAGAGCACTGTGACGATGCTGAGGTCCATCTCTCCTCAGAGCACTGTGACGATGCCGAAGCCCATCTCACTTCAGAGCACTGATGATGCTGAAGCCCATCTCACCTCAGAGCACTGTGATGATGCTGAAGCCCATCTCACCTCAGAGCACTGTAACGATGCTGAAGCTCATCTCTCCTCAGAGCGCTGTGACGATGCTGAAGCCCATCTCTCCTCAGAGCACTGTGACAGATCTGAAACCATCTCTCCTCAGAGCACTGTGACGATGGTGAAGTCCATCTCTCTTCAGGGCACTGTGACAATCCTGAAGCCCATCTTTCCTCAGAGCGCTGGGATGATGCTAAAGCCCATCTCTCATCAGAGCACTGTGACGAAGCTGAAGCCCATCTCTCATCAGAGCACTGTGACGATGCTGAAGCCCATCTCTCCTCAGAGCACTGTGACGATGCTGAAGCCCATCTCTCCTCAGAGCACTGTGACGATGCTGAAGGCCATCTCTTCTCAGAGCACTGTGACGATGCTGAAGCCCATCTCATCTCAGAGCACTGTGACGATGCTGAAGCCCATCTCATCTCAGAGCACTATGACAATACTGAAGCCCATAACTTTTCAGAGCACTGTGACAATGCTGAAGCCCATCTCTCCTCAGAGCACTGTGACGATGCAGAAGCCCATCTCATCTCAGAGCACAGTGACGATGCTGAAGCCCATCTCTCTTCAGAGCACTTTGACGATGCTGAAGCCCATCTCTCTTCAGAGCACTGTGACGAAGCTGAAGCCCATCTCTCATCAGAGCACTGTGACGATGCTGAAGCCCATCTCAACTCAGAGCACTGTGACGATGCTGAAGCCTATCTCTCTTCAGAGCACTATGACAATACTGAAGCCCATAACTACTAAGAGCACTGTGACGATAGTGAAGCCCATAACTCCTCAGAGCACTGTGACAATGCTGAAGCCCATCTCTCCGCAGAGCACAGTGATGATGCTGAAGCCCATCTCTCCTCAGAGCACTGTGACGATGCAGAGGTCCATCTCTCCTCAGAGCACTGTGACGATGCTGAAGCCCATCTCACTTCAGAGCACTGAGGATACTGAAGCCCATCTCACCTCAGAGCACTGTGATGATGCTGAAGCCCATCTCACCTCAGAGCACTGTGACAATGCTGAAGCTCATCTCTCCTCAGAGCGCTGTGACGATGCTGAAGCCCATCTCTCCTCAGAGCACTGTGACAGATCTGAAACCATCTCTCCTCAGAGCACTGTGACGATGGTGAAGTCCATCTCTCTTCAGGGCACTGTGACAATACAGAAGCCCATCTCTCCGCAGAGCACAGTGACGATGCTGAAGCCCATCTCTCCTCAGAGCACTGTGACGATGCTGAAGCCCATCTCTCCTCAGAGCACTGTGACGATGCTGAAGCCCATCTCTCTTCAGAGCACTGTGACGATATTGAAGGCCATCTCTTCTCAGAGCACTGTGACGATACTGAAGCCCATCTCATCTCAGAGCACTGTGACGATGCTGAAGCCCATCTCATCTCAGAGCACTATGACAATACTGAAGCCCATAACTTTTCAGAGCACTGTGACAATGCTGAAGCCCATCTCTCCTCAGAACACTGTGACGATGCAGAAGCCCATCTCATCTCAGAGCACTGTGACGATGCTGAAGCCCATCTCATCTCAGAGCACTATGACAATACTGAAGCCCATAACTTTTCAGAGCACTGTGACAATGCTGAAGCCCATCTCTCCTCAGAGCACTGTGACGATGCTGAAGCCCATCTCTCCTCAGAGCACTGTGACGATGCTGAAGCCCATCTCTCTTCAGAGCACTGTGACGATGCTGAAGCCCATCTCTCTTCAGAGCACTGTGACGATGCTGAAGCCCATCTCATCTCAGAGCGCTGTGACGATGCTGAAGCCCATCTCTCATCAGAGCACTATGACAATACTGAAGCGCATAACTTCTCAGAACACTGTGATAATGCTGAAGCCCACCTCTCCACAGAGCACTATGACACTACTGAAGCCCATACCTCCTCAGAGCACTGTGACGATACAGAAGCCCATCTCTCCTCAGAGCACAATGACAATACTGAAGCGCATAACTCCTCAGAGCACTGTGAAGATGATGAAACCCATCTCTCATCAGAACACTGTGACGATGCTGAAGCCCATCTCTCCTCAGAGCACTGTGACGATGCTGAAGCCCATCTCTCATCAGAGCACTGTGACGATGCTGAAGCCCATCTCTCCTCAGAGCACAGTTACGATGCTGAATCCCATCTCTCCTCAGAGCACTGTGAAGATCCTGAAGCCCATGTCTCCACAGAGCACTGTGACCATGCTGAAGCCCATCTCACCTCAGAGCGCTGGGACGATGCTGAGAACGAATGTCACACAATGTCTGGACAGCCAATTAACACTCAGCACATCCATAATGCTGCCTCTGTGCAGCCGAGTAACTTGCTCCACAAGTCCATCCCAGGCCTGATGCAGCTGAATTTATCATAAACAGCAACATGTCTATCAAACAGTTTCAACAAAGCTACAAATTGCACTCAGCAGATCAGTATCGGTGTCTAGATCGGGAAACAAATGCACTCGAGGCGTCGATCAAACAGACAATATGCAGCTGAATAACGAACTGAAACTGTCCCTGTGCAGCTAAAAACATGCACTCAGCACGTCTGTAACACAGTCTCTGTGCAGCTAAATAATGCACTCAGCAGGTCTGAAACACTGTCCCTGCGCAGCTAAATAATGCACTCAGCACGTGTGTAACACAGCCTCTGTGCAGCTAAATAATGCACTCAGCACGTCTGTAACACTGTCTCTGTGCAGCTAAAGAATGGACTCAGCACGTGTGTAACACAGCCTCTGCGCAGCTAAATAATGCACTCAGCACGTGTGTAACACAGCCTCTGTGCAGCTAAATAATGCACTCAGCACGTCTGTAACACAGTCTCTGTGCAGCTAAATGATGGACTCAGCACGTCTGTAACAATGCCTCTGTGCAGCTAAACAATGAACTCAGCAAGTCTGTAACACTGTCTCTGTGCAGCTAAATAATGGACTCGGCACGTCTGTAACAATGCCTCTGTGCAGCTAAAAAATGGACTCAGCAGGTCTGTAACAATGCCTCTGTGCACCTAAATAATGGACTCAGCACGTCTGTAACACTGTCTCTGTGCAGCTAAATAATGAACTCAGCAGGTCTGTAACATTGACTCTGTGCAGCTAAATAATGGACTCAGCAGGTCTGTAACAATGCCTCTGTGCACCGAAATAATGGACTCAGCACGTCTGTAACACTGTCTCTGTGCAGCTAAATAATGAACTCAGCAGGTCTGTAACATTGACTCTGTGCAGCTAAATAATGCACTCTGCAGGTCTGTAACACTGTCTCTGTGCAGCTAAATAATGGACTCAGCACGTCTGAAACATTGACTCTGTGCAGCTAAATAATGCACTCTGCAGGTCTGTAACACTGTCTCTGTGCAGCTAAATAATGGACTCAGCACGTCTGTAACACTGTCTCTGTGCAGCTAAATAATGGACTCAGCACGTCTGTAACACTGTCTCTGTGCAGCTAAATAATGGACTCAGCACGTCTGTAACACAGCCTCTGTGCAGGTAAATAATGAACTCAGCACATCTGTAACACTGTCTCTGTGCAGCTAAATAATGGACTCAGCACGTGTGTAACACTGTCTCTGTGCAGCTAAATAATGGACTCAGCACGTCTGTAACACTGTCTCTGTGCAGCTAAATAATGGACTCAGCACGTCTGTAACACAGCCTCTGTGCAGCTAAATAATGGACTCAGCACGTCTGTAACACTGTCTCTGTGCAGCTAAATAATGAACTCAGCACGTCTGTAACACAGCCTCTGTGCAGCTAAATAATGCACTCAGCACGTCTGTAACACTGTCTCTGTGCAGCTAAATAATGGACTCAGCACGTCTGTAACACTGTCTCTGTGCAGCTAAATAATGAACTCAGCACGTCTGTAACACAGCCTCTGTGCAGCTAAATAATGCACTCAGCACGTCTGTAACACTGTCTCTGTGCAGCTAAATAATGAACTCAGCACGTCTGTAACACTGTCTCTGTGCAGCTAAATAATGGACTCAGCACGTCTGTAACACAGCCTCTGTGCAGCTAAATAATGAACTCAGCACGTCTGTAACACAGCCTCTGTGCAGCTAAATAATGCACTCAGCACGTCTGTAACACTGTCTCTGTGCAGCTAAATAATGGACTCAGCACGTCTGTAACACTGTCTCTGTGCAGCTAAATAATGGACTCAGCACGTCTGTAACACAGCCTCTGTGCAGCTAAATAATGCACTCAGCACGTCTGTAACACAGCCTCTGTGCAGCTAAATAATGCACTCAGCACGTCTGTAACACAGCCTCTGTGCAGCTAAATAATGCACTCAGCACGTCTGTAACACAGCCTCTGTGCAGCTAAATAATGAACTCAGCACGTCTGTAACACTGTCTCTGTGCAGCTAAATAATGAACTCAGCACGTCTGTAACACAGCCTCTGTGCAGCTAAATAATGAACTCAGCACGTCTGTAACACAGCCTCTGTGCAGCTAAATAATGCACTCAGCACGTCTGTAACACTGTCTCTGTGCAGCTAAATAATGGACTCAGCACGTCTGTAACACAGCCTCTGTGCAGCTAAATAATGCACTCAGCAGGTCGGTAACACTGTCTCTGTGCAGCTAAATAATGAACTCAGCACGTCTGTAACAATGCCTCTGTGCAGCTAAATAATGCACTCTGCAGGTCTGTAACACTGTCTCTGTGCAGCTAAATAATGGACTCAGCACGTCTGTAACACTGTCTCTGTGCAGCTAAAGAATGGACTCAGCACGTGTGTAACACTGTCTCTGTGCAGCTAAATAATGAACTCAGCACGTCTGTAACACAGCCTCTGTGCAGCTAAATAATGCACTCAGCACGTCTGTAACACTGTCTCTGTGCAGCTAAATAATGAACTCAGCACGTCTGTAACGCAGCCTCTGTGCAGCTAAATAATGAACTCAGCACGTGTGGAACACTGTCTCTGTGCAGCTAAATAATGGACTCAGCACGTGTGTAACACTGTCTCTGTGCAGCTAAATAATGCACTCTGCAGGTCTGTAACACTGTCTCTGTGCAGCTAAATAATGGACTCAGCACGTCTGTAACACTGTCTCTGTGCAGCTAAAGAATGGACTCAGCACGTGTGTAACACAGCCTCTGTGCAGCTAAATAATGAACTCAGCACGTGTGGAACACTGTCTCTGTGCAGCTAAATAATGAACTCAGCACGTCTGTAACAATGCCTCTGTGCAGCTAAATAATGCACTCTGCAGGTCTGTAACACTGTCTCTGTGCAGCTAAATAATGGACTCAGCACGTCTGTAACACTGTCTCTGTGCAGCTAAAGAATGGACTCAGCACGTGTGTAACACTGTCTCTGTGCAGCTAAATAATGAACTCAGCACGTCTGTAACACAGCCTCTGTGCAGCTAAATAATGCACTCAGCACGTCTGTAACACAGCCTCTGTGCAGCTAAATAATGCACTCAGCACGTCTGTAACACAGCCTCTGTGCAGCTAAATAATGAACTCAGCACGTGTGGAACACTGTCTCTGTGCAGCTAAATAATGCACTCAGCACGTGTGTAACACTGTCTCTGTGCAGCTAAATAATGGACTCAGCACGTCTGTAACACAGCCTCTGTGCAGCTAAATAATGCACTCAGCACGTCTGTAACACAGCCTCTGTGCAGCTAAATAATGCACTCAGCACGTCTGTAACACTGTCTCTGTGCGGCTAAATAATGAATTCAGCACGTCTGTAACACAGCCTCTGTGCAGCTAAATAATGAACTCAGCACGTGTGTAACACTGTCTCTGTGCAGCTAAATAATGAACTCAGCACGTGTGTAACACTGTCTCTGTGCAGCTAAATAATGGACTCAGAACGTGTGTAACACTGTCTCTGTGCAGCTAAATAATGGACTCAGCACGTCTGTAACACAGCCTCTGTGCAGCTAAATAATGAACTCAGCAGGTCTGTAACACTGTCTCTGTGCAGCTAAATAATGGACTCAGCACGTGTGTAACACTGTCTCTGTGCAGCTAAATAATGGACTCAGCACGTCTGTAACACAGCCTCTGTGCAGCTAAATAATGCACTCAGCACGTCTGTAACACAGCCTCTGTGCAGCTAAATAATGCACTCAGCACGTCTGTAACACTGTCTCTGTGCAGCTAAATAATGGACTCAGCACGTGTGTAACACTGTCTCTGTGCAGATAAATAATGAACTCAGCACGTCTGTAACACAGCCTCTGTGCAGCTAAATAATGCACTCAGCACGTCTGTAACACAGCCTCTGTGCAGCTAAATAATGCACTCAGCACGTCTGTAACACAGCCTCTGTGCAGCTAAATAATGCACTCAGCAGGTCTGTAACACTGTCTCTGTGCAGCTAAATAATGAACTCAGCACGTCTGTAACAATGCCTCTGTGCAGCTAAATAATGGACTCAGCACGTGTGTAACACTGTCTCTGTGCAGCTAAATAATGAACTCAGCACGTCTGTAACACAGCCTCTGTGCAGCTAAATAATGCACTCTGCAGGTCTGTAACACTGTCTCTGTGCAGCTTAATAATGGACTCAGCACGTCTAACACTGTCTCTGTGCAGCTAAATAATGAACTCAGCACGTCTGTAACACAGCCTCTGTGCAGCTAAATAATGCACTCAGCACGTCTGTAACACAGCCTCTGTGCAGCTAAATAATGCACTCAGCACGTCCGTAACACAGCCTCTGTGCAGATAAATAATGAACTCAGCACGTCTGTAACACTGTCTCTGTGCAGCTAAATAATGAACTCAGCACGTCTGTAACACTGTCTCTGTGCAGCTAAATAATGGACTCAGCACGTCTGTAACAATGCCTCTGTGCAGCTAAATAATGCACTCTGCACGTCTGTAACACTGTCTCTGTGCAGCTAAATAATGGACTCAGCAGGTCTGTAACATTGACTTTGTGCAGCTAAATAATGGACTCAGCACGTCTGTAACACTGTCTCTGTGCAGCTAAATAATGGACTCAGCAGGTCTGTAACACTGTCTCTGTGCAGCTAAATAATGGACTCAGCAGGTCTGTAACACAGCCTCTGTGCAGCTAAATAATGCACTCAGCAGGTCTGTAACACTGTCTCTGTGCAGCTAAATAATGGACTCAGCACGTGTGTAACACTGTCTCTGTGCAGCTAAATAATGGACTCAGCACGTCTGTAACACAGCCTCTGTGCAGCTAAATAATGCACTCAGCACGTCTGTAACACAGCCTCTGTGCAGCTAAATAATGCACTCAGCACGTCTGTAACACTGTCTCTGTGCAGCTAAATAATGCACTCAGCACGTCTGTAACACAGCCTCTGTGCAGCTAAATAATGCACTCAGCACGTCTGTAACACTGTCTCTGTGCAGCTAAATAATGCACTCAGCACGTCTGTAACACTGTCTCTGTGCAGCTAAATAATGCACTCAGCACGTCCGTCATGCTGCCTCTGTGCAGCTAAATAATGCACTCAGCACGTCTGTAACACTGTCTCTGTGCAGCTAAATAATGGATTCAGCACGTCTGTAACACTGTCTCTGTGCAGCTAAATAATGCACTCAGCACGTCTGTAACACTGTCTCTGTGCAGCTAAATAATGCACTCAGCACGTCTGTAACACAGCCTCTGTGCAGCTAAATAATGCACTCAGCACGTCTGTAACACAGCCTCTGTGCAGCTAAATAATGCACTCAGCACGTCTGTAACACTGTCTCTGTGCAGCTAAATAATGCACTCAGCACGTCTGTAACACAGCCTCTGTGCAGCTAAATAATGCACTCAGCACGTCTGTAACACTGTCTCTGTGCAGCTAAATAATGGACTCAGCACGTCTGTAACACTGTCTCTGTGCAGCTAAATAATGGACTCAGCACGTCTGTAACACTGTCTCTGTGCAGCTAAATAATGCACTCAGCACATCTGTAACACTGTCTCTGTGCAGCTAAATAATGGACTCAGCACGTCTGTAACACTGTCTCTGTGCAGCTAAATAATGCACTCAGCACGTCTGTAACACTGTCTCTGTGCAGCTAAATAATGCACTCAGCACGTCTGTAACACAGCCTCTGTGCAGCTAAATAATGCACTCAGCACGTCTGTAACACAGCCTCTGTGCAGCTAAATAATGCACTCAGCACGTCCGTCATGCTGCCTCTGTGCAGTTCATTAGCAACCTGCTAACAGCCAGATATCTCTGAACCTAAAACTTTTCCACCAGAAGCGGCGGAGTGTATCCCATGATGCACCGCTGTGTCTGGGTGGCTGTGTATGCCATCTATACTCCAGCTGGTGCACCGCAGTTCACAAAAAGCTGCATTAATCAGTCATGTTAACCGCGCAGTTACAATCAGTCACACATTAGTACTCACTGCCACAAGCACCCACTCTAAACTTAGCCCAGCATGTCTATAACTCGGAGGGAAATTAAAATCGTGCCATTTGTGTATTGTGTCATTTTCCTCATATAACGTAAAATATTATTTTTTTAACCATCAAAACTGAGTTCAAGAATATATTACTGAAGTGTTATACGTGGAGCAGAGCCATTAGCATTTTAAACATGCCTTCAGGAGATTTGTCACACGATTAAATTTAAGATATACAAAACAAAGAAAATATGTTTCATTATTAATAAATTCTACTAAATTTCCCACCTCCATGCGGCTTAAGTGAATCTGATCAGTCTCTCTTCTTCATCTCAGCACGCGTGTGTGTGTGTGCTCATGCGAGTGTAGATGTGTGTGTGTGTGTGTGTGTGCGCGCGCGCGTGTGCTCACAAGAGTGCAAATATCTCAGTGTGTGTGTTTGTGTGTGTGCTCATGCGAGTGTAGATGTATGTGTGTGTGCACGTGTGCTCACAAGAGTGCAGATATCTCAGTGTGTGTGTGTGTGTGCGCTCATGCGAGTGTAGATATCTCTCTGTGTGTGCGTTTGTGCATGTGTGTGTGTGTGTGCACGTGTGCTCACAAGAGTGCAGATATCTCAGGGTGTGTGTGTGTGTGTGTGTGCGCGCTCATGCGAGTGTAGATATCTCTCTGTGTGTACGTTTGTGCATGTGTGTATGTGTGTGTGCACGTGTGCTCACAAGAGTGCAGATATCTCAGGGTGTGTTTGTTTGTGTGTGTGATCTCATGTGAGTATATATATCTCAGTGCTGACATCTCTCAGTGTGTGTCTGTGTGTGTGTGTGTGTGTGCGGTCTTGTGAGTGTCAAGAAATACGTTCCAACAGGAGTCCTGTTAGTTTGAAATACCTCAGTTTTATTGCATTTTTTATGAGCGATAGAGCACAGCCAATTTGCACCCGCGCGGCTCTTAAAATGGCAGCATCCTGGATCAGATGTACCGCCATACGAGCACGCCTTCCAAACGCCTCCAACCCGCGCCAGTCATCTGCTAATTAAAAACAACGAGCCTCTAATTAAATTAAATCATTTTTCCGCCCAGCGTTTACCAGCTGTGTCTGACATCGCCGGAGCATGTGACGCGCAGGGGTGCCCCACGGCATGCTGGGACGTCCCGACTAAAGTGCTAAACCAGTGCCGCTAACAAAAATATCACACAGGGCACCGATGGCTGAAAAAAAAAAAAAAAACGCCAGAAGAGATCATTCATCTACTCATGAAAAACAATCCTGGGCTGAGGCCGTACGCTGGACAAACCAAACCACATGCCTGCCCGGCACACAGGAGCGCGTTCACTGGTCTCTGCCTAATGGTCACGCAGGGCATTGCACAGTACAGGCTTTCCTTCCATCCCTCAGTGTGTGCAGCTGTGTGTGCGTGTGTGTGTGTGTGTGTGTGTGTGTGTGTGCGCGCGCGCACAGACACTCAGCTAACCTTACAGCTGAAATCACGCAGGATGTTGCACAGCAAAGGCCTTCAGTCTGATTCCACAAATCGACTCAAACAGGCTCCAAAAGCTGAACTACAGAACTGCTGCCAGCAGACGCCATCAGAACGAAACCTCAGAACCGTATTCTCCCTGTGAGCAAAATTCATTGCTTGGCCTAGTGGCAGCGCTTAAATTACAGATCCCATGAAACCAAAATAATTTTACTCATGTAAATCACACGTAAATATGCACTAATTTTTATTTTTTTTTGTGCATAATTTGTCTGTGAAATCAACACTGAGTAATAAACAGAAATTTCTATCCTGCACTTTTTAAAATCATCAGCCCCGGCCCTAAAAAGGTTCACCTTCCACGAACGTGAGCTTTGTGACCCTATACATCATCTCCGGAAGGAGCAAAGTCAGTGTATCGAAAAAGTGCATCTAGATCCAGATTTCTTTCTCATTTATAGAACATAATGGGTCATGTTCACTTGCTGCATAGATTACAGCCCGAAACTCCATCTCATTTCTGCATGCTGTTCTCACAGGTTTGTTTTACATTACTGGGCAGTGAGAGGCAGCTCATATGCACAGCAGGTCTGCATGTAATAGCTAATTGATGCAATTTTGAAAGTCAAAATACGCACCATCATATGTCAGTCAGGAGGAATAAACAATGTCAAATGTCAATGATGTAACCTTATAAATTAAAAGCAAACTTCATATGCAACTTTCTAAATGTCTGAAATACAAATTTTGGCATGATCTGTAATGATTTTGGTGATGTAAGTCATTGAAATTTCCCCGTAAAGTTTGACCTTCATAGGTCATCGAAGGTAAAGTTCAAACTCACCAAATGAAAGTTCATCTGACTTCCTCCAAGTGTTAAATACACGTGTTCTCATTCCTCAACAGGACTTTGAAAACTAACATTTTGCGTTTGACCTTTTTCTAGATCATCTGAGGTCAACTTTAACACAGCCAAAATATAGGTTATATATAACTTCCTATATATCAATAACACAAATTTAATCTACATCTGCAACCATTTACCTTCCACAGGTGATTTTGCCCATTCTCCATAAGACCCAATGATAAAGTACAGCGCCTCCACTAGACTCACTGCTGTCGATTCAATCAAAACGGCCCTCGCACTGTACATTGTGTATCAAGGTCATGTGATTTAGAAAGAAAGTGATCAAAGTTTTTGAGAAATATTTTTTTTAAATGTCAAGTCCTATCGTTTAACAGTTAATCTTTTCAGTGACCTCAGGTTTGACCTTTCAAAGTCATCTGTGGTCAACTTTAACACAGCCAATGTATCGGTCATATGATTTTGTCTCTATGTCGATAATACAAACTAAATCTCAATCTGCAACCATTTGGCCTCCACAGGCCATTTTTAATACATTTTTAATAAAACCCAATGTTAAAGTACAATGCCCTCACTAGACCCACTGCCGTTGATTCAATCAAAATGGCGCTTGCACTGCGCATTGACGGTACCAAGGTACGTTGATTGCGTAATTTTGCAAAATATTTATTAGGCAGTTTTTGAGAAATATTTTTTTTTAAATTTCCAAGTCCTATCTTTAACATTGGGGTCAAAATTTCAAGGGCCCATAAAACGTACAAAAATCATTCAATCAGAAATGTGAGGGGATAAGAATAAGTCTGGAGATATGGTCCATCAGCAGGTTACAGCAAATTTACAGGAGAATCCATCCAGCCAAAAAATAAATAAATAACTGTTCCAGACGACAGATGACGGACAGCCAAAGCCAAACCACGACAATAGCTTATCGTCAGCCCACCAGGGTCAGATTCAAATTCACATGGCAAAAGTGCTGGACAACGGCTTCAAGACTATTTTCAGAAATTTTGGGGTGTCATGGGACCTTGAAGGGTAAAGGGTCCAGAATATTAACCAAACGACTCTGGGCTCCAGGAGTCTTCACTGCAAACTTTACCTGATTCCAAAAAGAAGCGAATGACTTTTAAAAATCCTAGAAGAAATAAGTTGCAAGGCAGTGCGGCAGGAACTGTCGCAGTGTCACTTGAAAATTCGGATTAACTCTTTCCGCCTCGCAGTCCTAAAGATAACAGCAGTGTTTACTCTGTGGGGAGCCGGCTGCTGCCACCTTATCTGCACGCAGAGCTGCTGATGTGATCACACCCAAACTGCTGACGTCATCGTCTCAATCTCATATCAGCTTAAAATAGAGGCATCCACAGACGCTTATGGGGAAATCCCGGTGAGACGTCGAGAGTCGCTTGTGTGATGATCAAGACCGGGCGTTAAGAGGCAATAGTGAGGGGGAAAGAGTTAATGCAACAATACCTGCTCCGGAAAGTGGATCTGATTCCCATTCAAACACACTGAAGTACTGCATCTGCAAATGTAATTTCTCCAACAGTAAAAGTAATGAAGTCATTCCTCCTCTAAGCACCAGAAATACTGACAGCACATTTCACATGATTCCCATTAAAGCTGTCCAAGTAGGTTATTGCAGCGGTGAAAAATTAAAAGTTCAGCCTGGTCGTTGTGCTACAGCTAAGATCATCGGATGACAAACATCTTTCACTAGAGGGACATCAGAAATGATCACAAGAAGCGCAACACAATTCCCATCAGAACTGTTTGAGTTGACGAAATGAGAAGTCTGGCCAGGTATTGCACCTCACAAAAGGTCGTGGGGTCACAGTAAACAATAGACTCAGACCTCCGAGGACCAGGGACGACCAAAAGGAATTTCATGAGATTTCAATAAAAACTGTTCAAGTTATTACAGAAACAAAAGGGATCTCCCTTTCGGGGATGTTTTGACTTTGTATTGCACTTTTCTCAGAGAGACTGTCACAAAGACCCTTAACAGTGAGATAATAAATAAGTAAATGAAAGGGCAGAGCCCAGCCTAATCCGCACAACAGCAGATGAGGAAAAACGCTCCCAGTAGGGAGAAAAACCCTAAAACAGGGGTGAGAAAAAACTCCCCAGTGGGAAGGAATCTCAGGAGGAACCCGGCTGTAGTGGGGAAGCCCATCCTCCGTGGGCCAGCTTATAATAAAAAAAATAAAACTACAGTTGAATTAAAGTCCATGAAAACGGATCAGAACATCCAAGCAGTGGCGTTTGTAGCTCCAGGGAGTGGCCTGGTTAGAATGGAGTAGAATTGGATCAGAATGTAATGAGGAGAAGTTTGTTGGTACTGAAGGTCCACAGAACAGAACTCCAGTGACCAGAATGAGCATCATATCGCTCCGGAATGATAGGGTGAGACGCTTTGATCGGGTCTGGATCAGAGACCACAGGACAGCTGATGGAATAAAACACACGATGACAAATCCGGCCTCAGACAGAAGTCGCCCTCCTCAGAATTTTGATCATATGACCTGAACTTGGTAACTGGAAACATTTTACAGCAGGAAGGTGAAAGTAACTTGTGAAACAAGCTCAGCAACTGATGGATCTAAAGTGTAAATGCAGATGCTACGGTAGCCCCGCCGGGACAAAAATGTGTGCACCCAGGGAAAACCTGATCCAGCATCATTATTTTAATGCATATAGAAAAGACCAATCACAAAACTGGAGGAAAAAATAAACTCACTAAACTGGCCCTGATTGAATATGGACGTCTCAACACCAGTCTGAGCTCCATCAAGAGATCACATCACTCTGCTCTCACTCAGGAGAGATCACACATCACTCTGCTCTCACTCAGGAGAGATCACACATCACTCTGCTCTCACTCGGGAGAGATCACACATCACTCTGCTCTCACTCAGGAGAGATCACACATCACTCTGCTCTCACTCGGGAGAGATCACACATCACTCTGCTCTCACTCAGGAGAGATCACACATCACTCTGCTCTCACTCGGGAGAGATCACACATCACTCTGCTCTCACTCAGGAGAGATCACACATCACTCTGCGCTCACTCAGGAGAGATCACACATCACTCTGCGCTCACTCAGGAGAGATCACATCACTCTGCGCTCACTCAGGAGAGATCAAACCACTCTGCGCTCACTCAGGAGAGATCTCATCACTCTGCTCTCACTCAGGAGAGATCACACATCACTCTGCGCTCACTCAGGAGAGATCAAACCACTCTGCGCTCACTCAGGAGAGATCAAACCACTCTGCAATCACTCAGGAGAGATCACATCACTCTGCTCTCACTCAGGAGAGATCACATCACTCTGCTCTCACTCAGGAGAGATCACATCACTCTGCTCTCACTCAAAAGAGATCACATCACTCTGCTCTCACTCAGGAGAGATCAAATCACTCTGCTCTCACTCAGGAGAGATCACATCACTCTGCTCTCACTCAGGAGAGATCAAATCGCTCTGCGATCACTCAGGAGAGATCACACATCACTCTGCTCTCACTCAGGAGAGATCACACATCACTCTGCGCTCACTCAGGAGAGATCACACATCACTCTTTGCTCACTCAGGAGAGATCAAACCACTCTGCGCTCACTCAGGAGAGATCACATCACTCTGCTCTCACTCAATAGAGATCACATCACTCTTTGCTCACTCAGGAGAGATCACACATCACTCTGCTCTCACTCAGGAGAGATCACATCACTCTTTGCTCACTCAGGAGAGATCACACATCACTCTTTGCTCACTCAGGAGAGATCACACATCACTCTTTGCTCACTCAGGAGAGATCACACATCACTCTTTGCTCACTCAGGAGAGATCACACATCACTCTTTGCTCACTCAGGAGAGATCACACATCACTCTGCGCTCACTCAGGAGAGATCAAACCACTCTGCGCTCGCTCAGGAGAGATCACATCACTCTGCTCTCGCTCAGGAGAGATCACATCACTCTGGTCTCACTCAGGAGAGATCACACATCACTCTGCTCTCACTCAGGAGAGATCACACATCACTCTGCTCTCACTCAGGAGAGATCAAACCACTCTGCGCTCGCTCAGGAGAGATCACATCACTCTGCGATCACTCAGGAGAGATCACATCACTCTGCTCTCACTCAGGAGAGATCACACATCACTCTGCTCTCACTCAGGAGAGATCACACATCACTCTGCTCTCACTCAGGAGAGATCACACATCACTCTGGTCTCACTCAGGAGAGATCACACATCACTCTGGTCTCACTCAGGAGAGATCACACATCACTCTGCTCTCACTCAGGAGAGATCAAACCACTCTGCTCTCACTCAGGAGAGATCACATCACTCTGCTCTCACTCAGGAGAGATCGCATCACTCTGCTCTCACTCAGGAGAGATCACATCGCTCTGCTCTCACTCAGGAGAGATCGCATCACTCTGCTCTCACTCAGGAGAGATCACACATCACTCTGCTCTCACTCAGGAGAGATCACACATCACTCTGCTCTCACTCAGGAGAGATCACACATCACTCTGCTCTCACTCAGGAGAGATCACACATCACTGTGCTCTCACTCAGGAGAGATCACACATCACTCTGCTGTCACTCAGGAGAGATCACACATCACTCTGCTCTCACTCAGGAGAGATCACACATCACTCTGCTGTCACTCAGGAGAGATCACAAATCACTCTGCTGTCACTCAGGAGAGATCACACATCACTCTGCTCTCACTCAGGAGAGATCACACATCACTCTGCGCTCACTCAGGAGAGATCACACATCACTCTGCGCTCACTCAGGAGAGATCACACATCACTCTGCGCTCACTCAGGAGAGATCACACATCACTCTGCGCTCACTCAGGAGAGATCACACATCACTCTGCGCTCACTCAGGAGAGATCACACATCACTCTGCGCTCACTCAGGAGAGATCACACATCACTCTGCGCTCACTCAGGAGAGATCACACATCACTCTGCGCTCACTCAGGAGAGATCACACATCACTCTGCTCTCACTCAGGAGAGATCACACATCACTCTGCTCTCACTCAGGAGAGATCACATCACTCTGCTCTCACTCAGGAGAGATCATATCACTCTGCTCTCACTCAGGAGAGATCAAACCACTCTGCGCTCACTCAGGAGAGATCAAACCACTCTGCGATCACTCAGGAGAGATCACACAACACTCTGCGCTCACTCAGGAGAGATCAAACCACTCTGCGCTCACTCAGGAGAGATCACATCACTCTGCTCTCACTCAGGAGAGATCACATCACTCTTTGCTCACTCAGGAGAGATCACACATCACTCTTTGCTCACTCAGGAGAGATCACACATCACTCTGCGCTCACTCAGGAGAGATCAAACCACTCTGCGCTCACTCAGGAGAGATCACATCACTCTGCGATCACTCAGGAGAGATCACATCACTCTGCTCTCACTCAGGAGAGATCACATCACTCTGCTCTCACTCAGGAGAGATCACACATCACTCTGCTCTCACTCAGGAGAGATCACACATCACTCTGCTCTCACTCAGGAGAGATCACACATCACTCTGCTCTCACTCAGGAGAGATCACACATCACTCTGCTCTCACTCAGGAGAGATCACACATCACTCTGCTCTCACTCAGGAGAGATCAAACCACTCTGCGCTCGCTCAGGAGAGATCACATCACTCTGCGATCACTCAGGAGAGATCACATCACTCTGCTCTCACTCAGGAGAGATCACACATCACTCTGCTCTCACTCAGGAGAGATCACACATCACTCTGGTCTCACTCAGGAGAGATCACACATCACTCTGCTCTCACTCAGGAGAGATCAAACCACTCTGCTCTCACTCAGGAGAGATCACATCACTCTGCTCTCACTCAGGAGAGATCGCATCACTCTGCTCTCACTCAGGAGAGATCACATCGCTCTGCTCTCACTCAGGAGAGATCGCATCACTCTGCTCTCACTCAGGAGAGATCACACATCACTCTGCTCTCACTCAGGAGAGATCACACATCACTCTGCTCTCACTCAGGAGAGATCACACATCACTCTGCTCTCACTCAGGAGAGATCACACATCACTGTGCTCTCACTCAGGAGAGATCACACATCACTCTGCTGTCACTCAGGAGAGATCACACATCACTCTGCTCTCACTCAGGAGAGATCACACATCACTCTGCTGTCACTCAGGAGAGATCACAAATCACTCTGCTGTCACTCAGGAGAGATCACACATCACTCTGCTGTCACTCAGGAGAGATCACACATCACTCTGCTGTCACTCAGGAGAGATCACACATCACTCTGCTGTCACTCAGGAGAGATCACACATCACTCTGCTGTCACTCAGGAGAGATCACACATCACTCTGCTCTCACTCAGGAGAGATCACACATCACTCTGCTCTCACTCAGGAGAGATCACACATCACTCTGCGCTCACTCAGGAGAGATCACACATCACTCTGCGCTCACTCAGGAGAGATCACACATCACTCTGCGCTCACTCAGGAGAGATCACACATCACTCTGCGCTCACTCAGGAGAGATCACACATCACTCTGCGCTCACTCAGGAGAGATCACACATCACTCTGCGCTCACTCAGGAGAGATCACACATCACTCTGCTCTCACTCAGGAGAGATCACATCACTCTGCTCTCACTCAGGAGAGATCACATCACTCTGCTCTCACTCAGGAGAGATCACATCACTCTGCTCTCACTCAGGAGAGATCAAACATGACTCTGCGCTCACTCAGGAGAGATCAAACATGACTCTGCGCTCACTCAGGAGAGATCACATCACTCTGCTCCCACTCAGGAGAGATCACATCACTCTGCTCTCACTCAGGAGAGATCACATCACTCTTTGCTCACTCAGTACGCACTTAGGCTCAAAGCCAGGAAGTAAAGAAAGTCATTTCAGCAAGTCCTCAGTTAGAAGGCTAAGCATAGCCACTTCAGGGTCGAAGATCAGGTTAAAGAGAAGGAGTGACGGCATAAGAGCAGGTTGTAAGAAATCCCACCCAGCATGCAGCATCTACTATAATCCCACAACAACCACAAAGGCGTGTGTGCGTAAATATGTAATAAAATTTAAAAAAAAAAAACTGATTTATTTTTACCTTGGTTTCCTCCACATGCCCTGGATTTATTATTTTACGACAGAAATGCGCTCACTCTTTTCTCCCAAAAGATAAATGCCAGCCGCTCCATTTATTTTTATTTGTGCTGTATAAACTGTGACAGAGCAACAGAGCTGACTTATACTGCATTAGCCTGAGGGCACATTAAAGACATGCCTGAATAAATATGCGTGTTCTGATTGTTCTGGCTTCAGCAGGGTGTTAAACATGAACATAAATCACCCAGCTTTGACATGCACTCTGCCTGTGTGTGTGTATGTCTATATGTGTGTGAACTGTGTGTGTGTGTGCACACTGCGTGTCTGGGAATGTGTATGTATGTGTGTGTATACCAGCATATTTGAATATACAAGCACACATACTGACTCTCACATGCATTTTCTACACATATATAGAAGATCTCTAATGATTGTGCCAGAGATATCACTTTTATGAAACCGCTTGAGTTTTGTAAAGTTGACATCTCGTGCTCACAAATTTGAGATCTTATCTACTCCATAAATGTCAGCGTCGTATTATTTGGAAAATTACAGAAAAGCATTTGCTTCCAGTTGGCGGTAAATTCAATTCAATGGGATGAATAATTAGCTAGCTAGCATGCTAGTTCTTTTTGCCATTAAATTACAATCCCAATTCTGAAATAGTTGGGGAAAAGGGTAAATTGTGAATAGAATCAAAATGCAATGACTTTCAGATCACACGAGATCTTTACTGGATGCTCGTGATCTTCAGGCCCTCAGATGCCACTGCATCACTCACCGGCATGATTCTGTCATTGACATTAATAAATGGGCCCAGGAATACTTCAAGAAACCACTGCCTGTAAACACAGTCCGCCGTGCCATCCACAGATGCCACCTAAAACTCTATCATGCAAAAAGGAAGCCGTTGTTGAGCATTTTCCAGAAGTGTCGCCATGTTCTGTGGGCCAAGGCTCATTTAAAATGGACCGTACCAAAGTGGCAAAGTGTCCTGTAATCAGACGAGTCCAAATTCGACATTCCTGTAGGAGACCATGGGCGTGATGTCCTCCGGGCTAAAGAGGAGAAAGACCACCCCTCCTTTTATCAATGTTCAGATCAAAAGCCAGCATCTCTGATGGCATGGGGATGCATTAGTGCATATGGTGTGGGACACTTGCATGTTTTAAAAAGCACCATGAATGATGAAAGGTATATAAAGGTTTTAGAGCAACATAGGCTCCCCTCCAGATGACATCTATTCCAGGGAAGGCCTTGTGTATTTCTGCAGGACAGTGCAAAACCACAAACTGCAGCTATTACAACAGCATGGCTTCGTAATAGAAGAGTCCGTGTGCTGAACTGGCCTGCATGCAATCCTGATCTTTCACTGATTGAGAACATTTCGTGCAGAATTAAACAAAAAGTCCATCAAAAGAGACCCGAAACTCTCCAGCAGCTGGAAGCCTGTATTAAACAAGAATGGGATCAAATTCCAATGGCTAAACTCAAGAAACTCGTCTCCTCAATGCCCAGATGCCTCCACTCTGTGTTTCAAAGAAGAGGGGATCCTACACCATGGTAAACAGGGCCCCCGACTTTTTTGAGACATGTAGCAGCCATCAAATTTGAAATGAGCTCATCTTGTGGATAAAATTGTACAATTTCTCAGTTTCAACATTTGCTATGTTATCTCTGTTCTACTGTGAATAAAATACCGGCTGCTGTGTATTGAAAGTCTATGTGTTTTGATTTTATTCACAATTTACACAACTATTGTCCCAACTATTTCAGAATTGGGGTTGTAATAAATTCAGGTTTCTCCAACAACAGTAAGTCATATAACTCACTTTAGCATGCTTGCTAGCAAATTTTTCATCCCATTGACTTAAATAATGTGCAAACGAGAAACTAATGCTAGCCATGGTTACCGGTTACCAACAGGAGGACTGGTAACTTACCCTGTTAGCCAATGAATGGAATCTGGACCAATCCTGACGGGAGAAATTTGTAATATGTGTCTAATACCAAACCTGTATTGTATGGGTTGTACCACATCAATTTTTCCAAATTTATGGGATAAATATACACTGCTCAAAAAAATAAAGCGAACACTTAAACAACACAATGTAACTCCAAGTCAATCACACTTCTGTGAAATCAAACTGTCCACCTCGGAAGCAACACTGACTGACAATCAATTTCACATGCTGTTGTGCAAATGAAATAGACAACAGGTGGAAATTAAAGGCAATTAGCAAGACACCCCCAATAAAGGAGTGGTTCTGCAGGTGGTGACCACAGACCACTTCTCAGTTCCTATGCTTTCTGGCTGATGTTTTGGTCACTGTTGAATGCTGGTGGTGCTTTCACTCTAGTGGTAGCATGAGACGGACTCAACAACCCACACAAGTGGCTCAGGTAGTGCAGCTCATCCAGGATGGCACATCAATGCGAGCTGTGGCAAGAAGGTTTGCTGTGTCTGTCAGCGTAGTGTCCAGAGCATGGAGGCACTACCAGGAGACAGGCCAGTACATCAGGAGACGTGGAGGAGGCCGTAAGAGGGCAACAACCCAGCAGCAGGACCGCTACCTCCGCCTTTGTGCAAGGAGGAACAGGAGGAGCACTGCCAGAGCCCTGCAGAATGACCTCCAGCAGGCCACAAATGTGCATGTGTCTGCTCAAACGGTCAGAAACCGACTCCATGAGGATGGCATGAGGGCCCGACGTCTACAGGTGGGGGTTGTGCTTCCAGCCCAACACCGTGCAGGACGTTTGGCATCTGCCAGAGGACACCAAGATTGGCAAATTTGCCACTGGTGCCCTGTGCTCTTCACAGATGAAAGCAGGTTCACACTGAGCACATGTGACAGACATGACAGAGTCTGGAGACGCCGTGGAGAACGTTCTGCTGCCTGCAGCATCCTCCAGCATGACCTGTTTGGCAGTGGGTCAGTAATGGTGTGGGGTGGCATTTCTTTGGGGGGCCGCACAGCCCTCCATGTGCTCGCCAGAGGTAGCCTGACTGCCATTAGGTACCGAGATGAGATCCTCGGACCCCTTGTGAGACCATATGCTGGTGCGGTTGGCCCTGGGTTCCTCCTAATGCAAGACAATGCGAGACAACATGTGACTGGAGTGTGTCAGCAGTTCCTGCAAGACGAAGGCATTGATGCTATGGACTGGCCCGCCCGTTCCCCAGACCTGAATCCAAGTAAGCACATCTGGGACATCATGTCTCGCTCCATCCACCAACACCAACACCACGTTGCACCACAGACTGTCCAGGAGTTGGCGGATGCTTTAGTCCAGGTCTGGGAGGAGATCCCTCAGGAGACCATCCGCCACCTCATCAGGAGCATGCCCAGCCTTGGTAGGGAGGTCATACAGGCACATGGAGGCCACTCACACTACTGAGCCTCATTTTGACTTGTTTTAAGGACATTACGTCAAAGTTGAATCAGCCTGTAGTGTTTTTCCACTTTAATTTTGAGTGTGATTCCAAATCCAGACCTCCATGGGTTAATAAATTTGATTTCCATTGATAATTTTTGTGTGATTTTGTTGTCAGCAGATTGAACTATGTAAAGAACAAAGTATTTAATAAGAATATTTCATAATTCAGATCTAGGATGTGTTATTTTAGTGTTCCCTTTATTTTTTGACAAGTGTATACACACACACACACACACACACACACACACACACACACACACGTCTGCACAATTAGAAATATTTCCAAAAACATTGGCTCACATACAGAAAAATACACACAAACATATGACACAAACACACACACACACATACACACACAGATCAATGTATACAAACATTGTCACATAAACATCCACAAACCACAGTGAAGATATGCGCGAGCCCACACACACACACACACACACACACGTGCGCGCAAACACCAATGTACAAATACACACAAAAACAAATTGGTAAAAGCTAAAAGAGATTTCGAAATGCAGACCTCCAACTGAAGCAAAAGATAATAATTACACCTTTTGCAGCTCTGTCTGGTTTGTAATTTCTCCATTAGAGCCATTTAAAAAACAGACTCTGGACTCCAGAGAGTTTTTAACACGAGATTGCAAATTAAGACAGGAAATCATCGATGCAAAACTGCACCAGCGAAACACAGAAGGAGAGTAACCAGGAAAGAGCACAGAATATGGGGACTCGTATCACGGTGAATCAGGCACAGAATTATGTATTTACGGGTAAAAGAAGTCAACACGCCATGAATGCTAATTAATCCGTAATTAAACAGATTAGCTAACCGCGACTCTTTAGCCACTAAAAACAAAGGAAATGTAGCAATGCTTTGATTATATGACGCACTCAAACAGTAGTTACAGGAAACGCATTAGGCTGTGATATCTCCACCAGAAAGGACAAGTTAGCACCTATTACACAGTGCTAATGTTTTGCCAATAATTAGGGAATAATTTGTTGATATTAATTAATGTATTAACACTGTGTAAAGAATTCCATTCTGAAGTACCATCAGTGTTTTAATTACTCAGGAGTGAGTGTTTGTGCGTGTCTGTGTGTGTATGAGTGCGTGTCTGTGTGAGTGTGTGTGCGTGTCTGTGTGTGTATGAGTGTGTGTGCGTGTCTGTGTGTGTATGAGTGTGTGTGCGTGTCTGTGTGTGTATGAGTGTGTGTGCGTGTCTGTGTGTGTATGAGTGTGTGTGCGTGTCTGTGTGTGTATGAGTGTGTGTGCGTGTCTGTGTGTGTATGAGTGCGTGTCTGTGTGACTGTGTGTGCGTGTCTGTATGTGTATGAGTGCGTGTCTGTGTGTGTGTGCGTGTCTGTATGTGTATGAGTGCGTGTCTGTGTGTGTGTGCGTGTCTGTGTGTGTATGAGTGCATGATCAGTCAGGACTGCTCTTAGTCGTATAAATTTCCTCATGAGCGTATAGTTGATCCGTAACAACAGCGAACTACAGTATATTCATGCAGCTGTGTATGCGCGCATGTTTAAGTGTGTGTGTCTGTGCGTGTGTGTGTGTGTGTGTGTGTGTGTGTGTGTGTGTGTGTGTGTGTGTGTGCGCGTGCGTGCAAGCACTAGTGCGTATGTGTGAGACTGTATGGGTGTGTGTTTTTGCACCTGTGCGAGCACTACATCGCATGCGAGAGAATGTATGGGTGTGTGAGTATGTGTGTGTGTTTGCGATTATAACTTTGTCCAGATTGTTGGTAAAAAGCAGCGTAAAGAGCACGACATTCAAATATATCCAACTCTTCCACAGGAAGGTACCATTACGGGCTACATCAGTTTGCATCAATTAGTTCCTTTATCCATGTGAACTCTGGAAAGAGAGAGAGAGAGAGAGAGAGAGAGAGAGAGAGAGAGAGAGAGAGACTCCAAGCACAATGCTGGTCAGAGGCCAGCTATCCGATGCCTTCTTATTCACAAACTTCACTATTTGATATTTTTTGGTCACAAAAATGTAATTAATTTTCAAACAAACTTTTTGCTTCCTTTTTTCCATATGCATTTTTATTTTTAAGTATTATTTTTCGATTTTGATTTTATTTTGGTGGTTATTATTCTTTTCATTTAATTACAGAGCTCAGCGCATAAAATAATTTAAGCAATTTATAATAAAATATGCTTTATCGTCCAAGTACTTGAGTTTTAAGCCTCATCTGAGAGGAAAAAAAATCACATCATATGGACTCACTGAAGATACTGACAGGTATTTGGCTTTGCATGACATGTAAACAGTCTTTTTCATTGGGGGGGGGACCTTTCCCCGACATGGAACACGCACATGTAACATGTGATATATAAGGTGAGGTCATGCAGGACAGAGATTTTCAGGATCACAAAGCAAGGTTAATCAGACAGTGATATTATTTGCCTGCCAGTTTTCAGTGACTTTAAAAGCATGTACTCGCATTAGCAGGATTATTTATTCAGTTATCCAAGTCAGGCACAATCCCAAACACCAGAGAGGGCAGCGCTCCACGGCCTAAATCATTTCACAACTGCTTTAACTGGTTTAAGGAGCTTTAAATGTGTGCAGAGCAGGATTTCCCTAAAATATGTATGGACTCACACAAAAATAATCCCCCTCAATCATCACTTATGACCCAGCAGAAGTCTCAGGAGTGTCTGTATCTCCACAGACCCAGCAGTCGGCCAGTATTTTCCTAGTTTACATTGTGTGGGACGTTTCTGGACATCAGCCTTCGGGCAGTAGGTGTGTCGCCCCTGGTCAATAACAGTGGGCCGGATGAAAAGGCAGGACGTTGCATCAGCTTGGCGACTCAGGTACCCGGGAGGAAGCCAAGAAAATGCCGTACGCAGCGCAGAAAAAAGAGGAAATGCAGTGAGGCGAAATATCCAGCGCAAAAAGTGCGTTTGAAAAACGAGGGCCTATCCTGGGGTGGCTCTCTCCCACTGGCGAGAAACAAAAGACGGGATGGGGATGAAGAGCGGTTTTCTGTCAGACACGCAAGTGCCGGTACTTTGCATAGTTAGCTTGCAAAAGCATCTGCCTTTCCATAACAAGAGATCTAACGTTCCAAAAATAAAAGCTAGCAAGCAGTGTAACTAACGTACCAACAGAGTACGATCACAACAATACTGACTATCAGCCAATGAAAATAACTTGAAATTCAATCTGAGAATCATTTTCTGTCTGACACACAAGCCACGCCCGTCGCTGCATGTTTGTAAGCTGATCATGGACGGCTCCGGGCTCGTGTCCACTGAACTGGTACATCGGCTAGCTAACATTTCGCTACTGTTGACAGAGTACGTTTTAGAACATTGCAGAACTGGTTTAGCAATGTTTTCATGTATAGTATTGTTCTAGAACCACAATACAGAGTAACTAAATTACACCAGCACTAGCAGCCCAATATTAGTACGGGATGAGGATTGTATCGAGCTCGGTGCACCGCACATATTAGGGCCGAGTGCTTCTTGTGGGGTTGAACTGCGGAGGTGGGGCCAACTTCAAGCGTTGTGTTAACAAACAGCGATGGGCAAACCCTATTCTGAGTACCTTCAAGCGGTGAAAAAGATAAAGTCGTGGACAGCAGTCGACTGGCTGACACGGCTCAAGGAAAACACCAGTTGTCTATTCAACAAGAGCAAAATAGAAAAACTGCGCTGGGTTTCATTTAATTTTGTGGCAAAGGTTAGTTTTTTCAGGTTTCATGTGCTGTCTATGAACAAATCAATAAACGCTTAACTTTCAGATCCAACCATAAGGCTCATTTTATTTCATGACTGTTCAGGTTCTTGCGAAAGCAAAACAGCAGTTCCCGTCAGTATCTAATCGGGGTATCTGCAAACAAAACCTCATTGGCTCCAAAAGGAAAGTTTGAAAACAGCCGGCTTCATCTTCTCTAAGGACGATGATAAGCAATCGGAGCCAAATTAAATTTAGCCATATGTGGTCTATCTGGCAGCACAAGCGGTAAGGATGCATTTGTGTTCAGTGAACAAACACGACACGCCGCTATTTCCCAGAGTGAGGAGGCGTCAGAAAGCAAGACAGCCTGTTCAGCCGTCCCAGCTCCCCCCAGGAGAGACGAGCCACTACACGGCTGTACCAATCGCCCTCTGTCTGAGGAAATTCAGACCAACTCATCATGACCCTCATCAAGGGCTCCAGCACTGCAGTATGGAAGAGCTACTGAGCACAAAATGTGTTTAAGTACAGCAGACCAGTCCAAGCAAGGGTCAGAGATCTCTCTGTGTGTGTGTGTGTGTGTGTGTGTGTGTGTATGTATGTATGAGCGAGAGAGGAACAAACTGTCTGTGCGTGCGTGTGTGTGGAGATCCATTAGCACTCATTGACTCACATGTACCCAACAAAAATTAATTAGCATTCAAAGATTCACATGACTCATTAGTTCTCATAGACTAACGTGCCCGTGCACAACTCATTTGAGCTCAAAGACTCACATCTACCGGTGTGCAGCTCAGATTATAGATCATAGATCAGATCATAGACTCACTGTGCCCATCGAGAACATTAGAATTCAAAGATTCACAAAACTCATTAGAGCTCTTAGCCTCACATGTGCCAGTATGCAACTCGCATTAGCGCTCAGACTCACGAAACCCATAAAAAAAAAAAAACTCATAAGCAGTCAAAGATTTACTCATGACTCATTAGTGCTCACTGACTCACATGAGCCCGTGCACAACTCATTAGCATTCAAGGATTCACACATGACTCATAAACTCATGTGAAACAGGAACGACTCCCCAAACACTGCACTTCCAAGCGCGCTCAGTATGAGGCATCAGTCCCTCAGCTGTCCCGAGTCAGAGTGAATAGTTCTCTGCAGCGAGTGACCAGAGTCAGATTCAGGATTCAGGCACATTATTTCACAACAGACAAAACAAACACATTCAGCTAAGCAAACATACTTCAGACAAACGAATGACGACACTCGTAAAGACTAATGACACCCCCCCCAGAAAACCCCTAATTGGCAAAAGACACCAGTTAAGTAACCAATCAAGGCACCCCCAAAAAAGTGCTATAGTCCGGAAACACTTTGGGACCATGATGCAAATGCCGATGCCGACGAGAACAGGGCAATATACAATTACCCCCCCTTTGGGGGGAGAGATAAATGTAATATAAAAATACATTAAACAAAAAAAATAAATAATGAAATTACTTGGAGAACAAGCAAGATAAAAATGGACTGCTGCTCAGCAGAGACAAAACGGAAGCCATTTTTAAAGAGGCCATATTATGCCCATTTCCTAGCTTAAAATATTCATTTACATGGTCTGGTTACAAATGTTTGCATGTTTTTTATGGTCAATGAGCCCCAGTTACAGCGGCTCAGGCTGCATGTGCAGCACCTCAGGCTCTGCCATCTTTGGTCCTGTCTCTTAAAGGGCCCAATGCACTCTGACTGGCCAGCATTGAACAGTTCCATGTTCAGGAAGCAGTCCTTGGTAAAATTAGGGAACACAATGGAAAATCAGGTTTGAACAGCTGAGGAACGGAGGTAAAAATCATCTTCATCCCCACACTCTTCACTGCATCGTCCTTTGGACGTCCACACAAAGGAAATGGCCCCTGCACCGAAGAGAACAGCATCTTCTCCACACGGCGATGAGCACAAACCAAACTCCTCCCTGCTTCTGCTCAGATTGGCTCAGAGTGGTGCCAGACGAACTGATAGGTGGACATTATGCAAATGTATGTAAAGAGATTCTCATTATTCCATCTTACGCTTCCGCGCGTCCACTTCTCTCCCCTCCCCGTTACCCAGAAAAATCTCTTCCTCCAGCAACAAGAAAAATCTCCCAATCCCCAAGATGCACTGCAAGGAAACTAGGAGAGAGGAGGCTACTGGATCTGCCTAAAGCAAGGAAACATGGGTATTTCCCACACTGAAGCCTTTTATCAAGTGGCGTGACATTTACATGCCACACCTCCACATGTGACAGGTTTTTCCATTATCCGAACAGGTCTCCTCGATTCCCTCTCGCATCATTTCCTGACATCGCTCTCACATCCTCGCTGGGAGGAGCTAGGACCCCAGGAAGAGATACCAGAGATGGAAGCGAGGAGACATGTAAGTGTCATGAACAGCACCCATCATGAAGAAGTGAGAGGAGCCTCACAGGCAGAGCCGGAGCAGTTTTCCCACGCCAAACAACTCCCTTTGGCACGGACTTTGCGACTTTGTCGACATTTAATATGCATCGAAAAGCTATCCGACATGCTTGAAGATGGGGAACACCCAAAAGGCATAATATGGGCTCTTTAAAGGGGACACGCAACAGCGGAGCATTCTCAGTGCATCTGAGGGATGTGATCATAAACTAAAGTTCCGATTAATTTTTGATTTCCTAATACTCACCATTTTGCCGTGGTAATTAAATAAATGCCACGCAAAAAATTTATGGGAGGCGCCATGACAGCGTCGCTTCGTGAGTGGCGTCACTGGTTGGACCGAACATTGAAACAGAATGGCGATAAACGGAAAATCCGAGTGGGTCACGCAAAAAAACCTTTTAGGGGTTCTTGGACAGCAGCTGGCACCGTCTTAATGAATAAAACATTTTATTTTGATTCATTTTCATAACTGCAATCCGCGTATTTTACCTGCATGACTCCAGTGCCACTGGGCTTTACGCTCCTCAACTGGTCAGGCGCAATGAGTTTTGGATTGGAGAATTAATCTGGTCGCCGTGAATGAGTTCGTCAATCACCCTCACAACTGATTGACGAAACCGCACTCAAAGAAATCGCTGCCTGTTTTCAGTTTGTTGAACTGCTTTGGGAACTGAAAATATTACAAGAAATTAAAAGACAGGCCAGATCGAATGAACCTCTGCTGCTCGGTATACAGACGCTGAACTTGTTGTAAGTGACCGTTCACTGCAGGTGTCTAATGTCCCTACAGGATATGACCTTATTGGGCACAACTGAAACACAAGTTTGTTTATGGGCAACGTAATATCTTGTTGTGTGTGACAGTTGGATATGGTTTGGTTACAGTTAGACTAAAGTAATATCAAAGTTATATTTGTGCAGTCACTCTTGGTTACATTGACACTCAAAAAACGTTACAATAGATTTCATAACTCCCCGGGTTATCTGGACAGTTCGGGGCATCAATTTATCCAGCATGACTGAGCACAACACAAGTTTGAGTAACGTTGATAATGCAATCTACATTATTATAAACTAACTGAATTGAACAGTTAAGTAACACATTATCTCCTTGTTATTTTAACTGTAGGTGGAGTCCTCTGCGATTTAACTGTAGTTTTCACTTAACATACACAGAACCTCTGTAGCAAACTAATGGTACAATTACAGTTAAAATAACTGACAAAAATAGGACCAAGGGTCCTGTAGCTTACCGGCAAGCAGTCTGACAGCGATGATACAAGTTATTAATTTCATGTGCAGCTTGACATTTGAATCAATGAAAATCAATGTCAAGGTCACTAAATAAAAGTTCACATACATTGAAAGACCTTCTGTAATACAATCCTAAGCTCTGAAGCAGTTTTGGTGAAACAAGTCATTATAATGTGTCAATATGTATTCAATATGTCAGTTGTGAACTTTAAAGGTCACAGAATGGCAAGTTGTGGTCAGCAAATGGACTTCATATATGACTTTCTAGATGTCTGGATAGAAACCTTCGCTCAATCTGAGACCATTTTGGTGATAAAAGTCATTGTAATTTCACTGTGGAGTTTGACCCTCAAAAGTTCACTGACCGTCAAGTTGAATGTCACCAAATGAAAGTTCATATGTGACTTTCTATAACACAAACCTAGGGTCCATCTGTGACCTTTTCAGTGATAGAAGTCATTGAATTTTCTCTAGGTCAAGTTAGATCTCGAACATATCTCACATATGTTTGCAATCTGCAATATTTTCAAGCCTAGCAACCTTTGAAAATCAAGTTTGACCTTTCAAGGTTATCTGAGGTCAACTTTTACACAGCCAAAGTATAGGTCATATATTACTTCCTATCAGTAATACAAACTTAATCTCTTTCTGCAACCATTTAGCTTCCACATTTGGCCCATTCTCCACAAGGCGAGTCGTGGAGACGGCCGAGACCTACGAGCAGCAGGAGGAACAGAACCTGAGGAGTGCGTCTCTCTGCAAAGTTGAAAAGTTTTTGAACCTTTTCACAGTGCGAACTGTCAGATGTTCAGAGGGCCTTCAGCACCCACACCCTTTACTGCTCGACTGCAGTTGTTCCCGTTCCAGTTTCCCCGACTAATAACACCGCCCTGCATTTTGAAATTTTCTCTGGTAATTTGATGAACTGTTTAATTTTAAATAGTTCGTAGGTGCTGATTTCAAATTTGCCCTAAAAATTTGTGTATCACATCATGTTTTTTGACAAATCACAAATTCTTTTCTTCATATTGATATATCTTACAATACACAATGATAAATGAAAGCAGAATGACAGTTAGATTTTAAGCATTCTGCAAGATGTAATAAAACAAAATGCAGTTTTCACAAGGATTAAATTTTCTTTTCTTCGATTTACGGGAACAATTTTGTTCGGGGCCATCTCTCTGGAGGCACCAACAGTAATCAGCCATCATTCAACTGGCAGAAGGCGAAAAGGGGAGTGGCCAAAGGCGACTTCGGGTGTGGTAATTTTCCATGATGATGCAATACCTCGTGGTGGTGATTTTGAATGTTTAATTCAAGACAAATAGCAGGGACTTACTATACTTGAACCGGATTCTAATCATACAAAGGGCAGTGATTTCTGACAAGACCTGACGTGATAACCAAAAACGTGTGATATTTCGATTCACCGCCCCAGAATTACTTAAAATCAGTTATCAGCTCTTACACAGCAAATTTCATGCAGGGCGCTGAAATCAAACTATTTATTGACTGAACAACCAAGGCCAGTGCATGACCTACGGTGAATAAAAATGATAATCGAAAAAAATTGCCTTTTGGCCACATTTATATAATTCATATGAGATTGTTAGGATGGCAATATAAAAGCTAAAAATCCAAAACTTTCGCTGAATTTGTTTTCGCCATGATTGTCCCTCCGCCATCTATCGTGCCTATTGCCCAACGACACTCTTTAGCCGTGGCTATATTCAGAAATTAGAACGGATCGTCCTGTGTTATCGCTTAATGCGCCTCGCAGCCCTCTAGCTTACCACTTTAGAATATGCAAATTAATGTGTTTCACAAGCTGTGAGAGTGCAGAATTTATCTTAAGACATCGATATTTTACGTAGTAATTTATGTGCGGAAGAAAACGCCTCAGTTTTGCGGTGCCATGTACGAGCGATGAAAGGTTGAGTAACTGGGGCATTTTTAGCACATAGGCTAGAAGGTCTAAGGCTCTCAATCTTGGGGATTTTGTTGATGTATTTGCTGAAATGCAAAGTAACAAGAGAATAAAGCCATACTGAGCCGCATTCCTATCCAATTTTACAAATTCTTCACGTGATGACCTCAGATTTTCTTTAAAAAGTTGTAGTTTTGTTTTTTTTTTGGGTTTCTTTAAAACGAAAGTTACGAATGTAACTACGGTTCTATGAATCCCGAATGACCGCCAGAGGGCGGTGCTTAAAGCACTGAATATTCCCCTTCGCGCATGCGTAGTGCGAGTATGTATACCAACAATGTCACCTGTGACCTGCAGGTGACCCAAAGAAGATTATATCTTCCGGTGTCACCTGAGGATCGTTTCTTACAGAATCTTCTCGCGAGCACACGAGGATTCTGAGTGACAGAGAGCTCTGGCGGTCATTCGGGATTCATAGAACCGTAGTTACATTCGTAACTTTCGTTCTATTTCATCCCTGCTGACCGCCAGAGGGCGGTGCTTAAAGCACTGAATGACTTATACCAACAAGGTCACGAAGAATCCGAATCACGGACCTTCAGTGTGCAAAAAGTCAGAAGACCCCGGCCGCAGAACCACGGCTAAGGGGTGGGGTGTGGCGACGTTCACCCTGTAGAACCTGGAGAACGTGTTCGGTGACAACCATGAAGCTGCGGCACAAATGTCCTCCAAGGACATTCCCCTCAGGGCAGCCCATGAAGTAGCAACACTCCTGGTAGAGTGGCACCTCACGCCAGGTGGAAGGGGACGGTTACTCGTCTGATAGGCATGGGTGATGACATTAATAATCCAGTGGGACGCACGCTGCTTGGAGATGGCGCAACTCCTGTTAGGGCCACCGTAGCAGAGAAAAAGTTGTTCAGACCTTCGAATGCATACAGTAGCTGCAGTGTAGGCCTTCAGAGCCCGCACTGGACATAACAGTTCAGGCTCATCCCCACTCTCCCTTGGAGAAGGGTCAAACCGAGCCAGCCGAATAGGCTGGTTGCGGTGAGCGTGAGCCAACACTTTCAGGAGAAACGCTGTGTTCGGCCACAGAGTGACCCCTGAGCCATCAGAGTTCCACCTCAAACACGAGTCACTGACAGACAGGGCATGCAGCTCGCTGACACGCTTTGCAGAGCAAATGGCCAGAAGGAACGCAGTCTTACAAGACACCACTTCAGCTCCGCTTGTGTCAAGGGTTCAAATGGGGGCCGGCTTAGTGCATCCAGTACCAGGGGAGATCCCATGCTGGAGCTCTTGGGGCACTCAGAGGATGTAATCTCTGAGCCCCCTTCAAGAAGAGGAACACCAAACTATGGCTCCCCACAGTGCCATTGTCAATCCTCACATGACCACAAGATATTGCCGCTACGTACACTTTCAACGTCGAATGAGACCGACCTTCATCCAGAAGAGACTGAAGAGGTCAAAAATAGTTGGCCCAGAGCAGCGCACAGGGTCCTCATCCCGACTTGTACACCAGTCGGAAAACAGTTTCCATCTATTCTCATATTGAAGACGAGTGGACGGCGCTCTAGCATTCAATATGGTGTATTCGACCGGGATCCACACAGGAGCTAAACAGCAACTCGGGCCCTCCAGCAGCCAAACAGACAGTTGGAGGCACCGTCCGGCCAAGGGTGGGCCAATGCGTCCTGGCCCGAGGGACTGGTTGTCTCGGCTAAGGAGAACCACAGAGGACAGTGGGTAGAGACTTCTGAAGCGAAGAGGTCCACGTCCACTCTGCCGAAGAGGCTCCAAATAGTGCTCACCATTTCCGGGTGGAGGCGCCACACTCCTGACGGAGTTTTTGACGGGAGAGGGAGTCTGTCAGGTTGCTCCGCTCTCCCGATAGATACATTGCCCGAAGGCTGATCAGACGGGGGGGCCGCCCACATGAGGAGCTCTTCTGTCAGTCGCAGCGACCGCGCAGACTTGGTCCTGCCCTGATGATTTATATGATATACGGTTGATGTGTCTGACCTTACTAGGACATGCTTGCCCCTCAGGTGTGGCAGAAAGTGCCTGAGTGCCGGGTGAGCCAAGGCAAGGAGACACCTTTGTGACACCCTGAGCTTCCTGTGCCAGTGTCGCTTGGCATCCAAGTGGAAGCTGTTCAGCCACCTCAGCAGGGGGCATAGTGCCAGCAAGCTCAGCGGAACCACAGCTGAAATGGACGTTAGTTCGCCCACGAGGCGAGGAAATGCAAGGAAGGTCAGCCAACGGCCCTCTTGGAACAGGGCAAGAAGGTGAAGGATGTCGCCCACACAGCGGGGGGCGGTCTGGCTATCATGGCTACACTGTCCAATGCAATCCCAATGAAAGTTGTAGCCTGAGATGGCACCAGGCAACTCTTTCCCATATTCACCTCGAGTCCGAGGCAGGCCACGTGGGACAGGAGACATGCTGTATCACTGGACACCTGAGCACGGGATGGTGGACAGACCAGCCAGTCATCCAGGTATGGAAGAATTTTCAAGCCTTGAGACTGTAGAGGCGCAAGGGCTGTGGCAACACACCTCGTGAAGACCCTTGGAGAGAGGGAGAGCCCAAAGGGTAGCAACCTGAACTGCCAGTGGCGGTCTCGGTAGGCAAAGCGGAGAAACCGCCGATGTTTTTGAGTGATGGGGACACGGAAGTAAGCGTCCTTGAGGTCAATGGACGTAAACCATTCTCCCTGTGCCACAGTTTGCAGGACATCTGCAGTGGTCAACATGTGGAAAGGGATGACCTTCATAAATATGTTCAGCCCTCTGAGGTCCAAGATTAGGCGAAATCCGCCAGTCTGTTTCGTCACTAGGAAGTATGTTGAATAGTACCCCCGGGGACGCGACAGAGGGTCCACGGGCTCGATGGCGCCTTTGGCCAGGAGGGTGGATAACTCCTGGCCCAACACGCGAGCCTTTGCCGGGTCGCTGATAGAGGCCATTTTGACCCGGCCAGAAGTGAGGGCCCGGCGGCGGAATTGAAGCTTGCACCCGTGGGTCAAGGTGGCAACCACCCACGGGTCAGAAGTATGAGCAGCCCACTGTCGGAGCTGATGTGAAAAATATCCGACCGCCGGCCCCACGGCCTCAATGTCTGGCCCCCCGGCCCCTAGGGCCCTAAGGGGGGGGGGGGGGTGGAGCGGGGCTGGACAGGCGGGCAGGGCCTCGAAAGTCCCAAGCTGGTCTCCGCATGAGACGCTGGGCAACACGGCGGCCAGTGGAGTGGGTCGGCCGTGGTAAGCGGGTGTGAGAAGCAGCCGAGGAACCCCTCGTTCTGCTGGCAGGAGGCCTATCAAGAAGAGGCATCCGCCTAAGGCCTGCAAGCCGCTGCCTGGTTTGCACAGCCTGGATGGTCCTTTCCAGTGCTTCCTGGGCTGCAGGACCAAATATCTCTCCCGGTTCCATGGGGAGACTGCGAAGGAGTCTCCTGGATGCCTCTGTCAAGTTTGACTGAGATAGCCAAACCTGGCGACGAGCCTGAACCAGGATGGACATCATCCGTCCAAGTTCCCTGGACAGAAGGCCGAATGCCTCCAGTGAGGCATCACAAAAAGTGACAGAATCAGCAGCCACGTTGCCCTCCTGCAGTGAAGCTGAGAGCGCCAACGTGAGATTCGACAAAGAGCTCCCCATGCGGCAAGCACGTGCTCCAGCATCATAAGGCCTTGTGAGAAGGTCTCCAACAGGCCTGCAGCTCCTTCAGATAGTCCTTAGAGTGGGGAATAACGAAGGTAGTGGGGGCTGGCCTGCGCCTGAAGAGGGCACTAGCAGGTGCAGCTTCTGCCCGCTGTGGTACATGCATGTGCAGTCGATCTAAGGCCATGCGCATGATTGCTCGCATGGAGCCATCCCCCAACTCAGCCACTGAACTCGGAGCCGAGGAGTGGGCGCCCCGCTCAGATGCCTGGGAACCCCCATTTTACGAATCTCTCCCATAACCGTGGAAGTAGGTAGCCGAAGCTGCCAGGGAAAATGTATCCTCCTCAGGTACCAGCACTGGCATTGGAGGAGAGGGTGTCAAATCACCTTGCAATGGGGCATCAGGCTGGCAGTCTCTGAGCATGGGCCTGCTCTTTTTGAGCAGATTTCGCCCTCTTCCTGGAGGGTGCGACTGCTGTAGCCGCAGCCCGCCGCTTAGAGCGTCTCTAACAGGCCGGGGGAGACTGGCCTGATGGGGGGAGGTCACTTTCATCCCCTTGATGTTCCACCTGCGCCCGACTGGCAGCCCTCACCGCCCAAGGCAAGTAACTGCAGTTCATGCAGGGGTTGTCTGACGGCGCCTCCCGCAGGTGCTCAGGACCGAGGCATGCGGGGCATAGGTCATGGCCGTCCTCTGGCTGTAGAGGAGCCTCACATGACGTACAGAAATGGGAGTCATCCATTGTGGTGGCGCTGGAGGCTTACACGACACTCACCTGTCCAAATAAGCCCAGACGCTCCCGCTAGTATGCTACAGGGGCTTGCACTGGAGGGAGGGAGCGCGTACGCTGCCTATACCGAGTAAGGAACCCAGCTGGTATTTAATGAATATTTCTCGGATAACCTGAGCGCGAACGCTAAGGACAAACCGAGTATGGACACCGTAAGCCGGAGGGAGGGAGCGCATACGCTGCCTATACCGAGTAAGGAACCCAGCTGGTATTTTAATGAATACTCCTCGGATAACCTGAGCGCGAACGCTATGGACAAACCGAGTATGGACGCCGTAAGCTGGAGGGAGGGAGCGCGTACGCTGCCTATACCAGCAGGGGCTCAGTAACAAATCCAAATCGGGACACAGCACAAAGCAAAACACAAACCATATGCTGGGAGGAGGCAGCGCGCACGCAGCCTCTACCAACAGAGGTTAATGCAAACTCACCAGCAGGTGTAGCTATGCAAGCGTTACCGCTAATAATTACTCACGCTGGACACCGGGAAAACGCTTACGCAACCCGCCAGCCAGCAAACAAAGTCAGCTTGACCGACTAATTAAACGTCGGGACACAGCACAAACACAAAAACAGACCATATGCTGGGGGGAAGCAGCGTGCACGCAGCCTGTACCAACAGAGGTTAATGCAAACTCACCAGCAGGTGTAGCTATGCAAGCGTTACCGCTAATAATTAGTCACGCTGGACACCGGGAAACGCTCACGCAACCCGCCAGCCAGCAACAAAGTCAGCTCGACCGACTAAATTAAACGTCGGGGCGCAGCACAAACATATAAACAAACCATATGCTGGGGGGAGGCAGCGCGCACGCAGCCTATCCCAACAGACGTTAACGCAACTCACCTGCAGGTGTAGCTATGCAAGCGTTGCCGCTAATAATTATCCACGCTGGATACCGGGAAACGCTAACGCAACCCGTGAGCCAGCAAACAAAGTCAGCTCGACCGACTAAATTAAACGTCGGGACACAGCACGAACACAAAAACAAACCAAATGCTGGGGGGAGGCAGCGCGCACGCAGCCTGTACCAACAGAGGTTAACGCAACTCACCTGCAGGTGTAGCTATGCAAGCGTTGCCGCTAATAATTATCCACGCTGGATACCGGGAAACGCTAACGCAACCCGCGAGCCAGCAAACAAAGTCAGCTCGACCGACTGAATTAAACGTCGGGACACAGCATGAACACAAAACCAGACCATATGCTGGGGGGAGGCAGCGCGCACGCAGCCTGTACCAACAGAGGTTAATGCAAATTCACCTGCAGGAGTAGCTATGCAAGCGTTACAGCTAATAATTATCCACGCTGGACACCGGGAAACGCTAACGCAACCCGCGAGCCAGCAACAAAGTCAGCTCGACCGACTGAATTAAACGTCGGGACACAGCATGAACACAAAAACAAACCAAATGCTGGGGGGAGGCAGCGCGCACGCAGCCTGTACCAACAGAGGTTAACGCAAACTCACCTGCAGGAGTAGTTATGCAAGCGTTACCGCAAACGAAGTCAGCTCGACCGACTAAATTAAACGTCGGGATAAGGGTGCGCGAACGCAGCCGTCACCGACAAGTAATTAACAAACGCAGCAAAGTAACGTAAAGTCTCTCTCAACCAGAGAAAGATCGCCGTCGCAGTTCCTGGAGGGCGAACAATCGCTGCTCCGACCGACAATGGTCGCGGAACTACTAGCAACGGAGTTTAGTAGTGAAGCAGTAGACTCAATGCTTTTCAAGCAAGCAAACTACGCGCGAGAAGAAAGTAAGAAACGATCCTCAGGTGACACCGGAAGATATAATCTTCTTTGGGTCACCTGCAGGTCACAGGTGACATTGTTGGTATACATACTCGCACTACGCATGCGCGAAGGGGAATATTCAGTGCTTTAAGCACCGCCCTCTGGCGGTCAGCAAGGATGAAATAGAACTAAAACTAAAAAGTTTTAGTTCACCATCTCCATTGGTTTTCCATAGAAAAATTAGAGAATAAGTCGATAAGGAGTTTTTCGCAAATGTCAAATGAAATTCAGTTTTTAAATGTTCATATAAAAACTATTACAGGTATTAAATTGAAATTTGGTGTGGATATTTGGTACAAACACTGTAGGCATAAGCATTAACAAAGTTATAAAATGAAACTGGAATATTATAGGTGTTTGAACTCACTTTTCCATGTGACACTGTTTTATAAAAGTGCCATATTTTTATCGTATACATTTTTTTTATGCGAAATCCAAAGGGTTAAAATAGCATTTTTCCCAATTTTGCCCTCCTATTTCTTGGAAGCAATGAGACTTGTGTAGTCTTGAATGAATGAAAAGCTACTGGAGATACTGGTGCAGAATGAGGCACAGGTCCTATATACTAATGTAGCTTTGTGTCAATTTTTAAAGCAAATCTGATGCAGTCAGGTGGGAAGATTTTCTGAAATTCATTGCATGGGTACGGCAAAACCCAGATGTGCTCAGCTAACAGAGTTACGTTTCCTCTCGGACATACTGCTTTCGTTCGGTTTTCCTGAAATATTACTGAAGTTATCGCGTTAACACGTAGGGTGGCGCGGCGGCAGCGGCAGTCGGACCAAAAACATAATATCCCCGCAATGCCATTCGGCGTTCGGGGATATAATTACCTGCCCTGATCCACTAGGCCAACCCAATACAGTTTCTGATGCATTCCTGATTTTCATGGCATCAACACATGATGAACATGATGTCTGAAGATAAGGCAGGAGCAGTGAATAAGAGGGACCATGTTTTTCTTAATTTTTCTTATTTTAAAAAGTGCAAATCTGCATGGAAAAAAGATTTAAAGTGCATTTATTTTATTGTTTACGGAGTTATTTTTTTAAATTAACTGATGTGCAAAAAAATGCCATGCAGAGTTATGCGTCCTGCTCTCTCTCTGTATAGTTGGGATAATACTGAGAGCATCGTGAGCATGCTCAGAGTGAGCCAGGGCAGATATGAGCATGCTCAGAGTGAGCCAGGACAGATATGAGCATGTTCAGTGTGAGCCAGGGCAGATACGAGCATGCTCAGTGTGAGCCAGGGCAGATATGAGCATGCTCAGAGTGAGCCAGGGCAGATATGAGCATGCTCAGAGTGAGCCAGGGCAGATATGAGCATGCTCAGTGTGAGCCAGGGCAGATATGAGCATGCTCAGTGTGAGCCAGGGCAGATATGAGCATGCTCAGTGTGAGCCAGGGCAGATATGAGCATGCTCAGTGTGAGCCAGGGCAGATATGAGCATGCTCAGAGTGAGCCAGGGCAGATATGAGCATGCTCAGTGTGAGCCAGGGCAGATATGAGCATGCTCAGTGTGAGCCAGGGCAGATATGAGCATGCTCAGTGTGAGCCAGGGCAGATATGAGCATGCTCAGTGTGAGCCAGGGCAGATACGAGCATGCTCAGTGTGAGCCAGGGCAGATATGAGCATGCTCAGTGTGAGCCAGGGCAGATATGAGCATGCTCAGTGTGAGCCTGGGCAGATATGAGCATGCTCAGTGTGAGCCAGGGCAGATATGAGCATGCTCAAAGTGAGCCAGGGCAGATATGAGCATGCTCAGTGTGAGCCAGGGCAGATATGAGCATGCTCAGTGTGAGCCAGGGCAGATATGAGCATGCTCAGTGTGAGCCAGGGCAGATATGAGCATGCTCAGTGTGAGCCAGGGCAGATATGAGCATGCTCAGTGTGAGCCAGGGCAGATATGAGCATGCTCAGTGTGAGCCAGGGCAGATATGAGCATGCTCAGTGTGAGCCAGGGCAGATATGAGCATGCTCAGTGTGAGCCAGGGAAGATATGAGCATGCTCAGTGTGAGCCAGGGCAGATATGAGCATGCTCAGTGTGAGCCAGGGCAGATATGAGCATGCTCAGTGTGAGCCAGGGCAGATATGGGCATGCTCAGTGTGAGCCAGGGCAGATATGAGCATGCTCAGTGTGAGCCAGGGCAGATATGGGCATACTCAGTGTGAGCCAGGGCAGATATGGGCATGCTCAGTGTGAGCCAGGGTAGATATGAGCATGCTCAGTGTGAGCCAGGGCAGATATGGGCATGCTCAGTGTGAGCCAGGGCAGATATGAGCATGCTCAGTGTGAGCCAGGGCAGATATGGGCATGCTCAGTGTGAGCCAGGGCAGATATGAGCATGCTCAGAGTGAGCCAGGGCAGATATGAGCATGCTCAGTGTGAGCCAGGGCAGATATGAGCATGCTCAGTGTGAGCCAGGGCAGATATGAGCATGCTCAGTGTGAGCCAGGGCAGATATGAGCATGCTCAGTGTGAGCCAGGGCAGATATGAGCATGCTCAGTGTGAGCCAGGGCAGATATGGGCATACTCAGTGTGAGCCAGGGCAGATATGAGCATGCTCAGTGTGAGCCAGGGCAGATATGAGCATGCTCAGTGTGAGCCAGGGCAGATATGAGCATGCTCAGTGTCAGCCAGGGCAGATATGAGCATGCTCAGTGTGAGCCTGGGCAGATATGAGCATGCTCAGTGTGAGCCAGGGGAGATATGGGCAGAGCTGCCATAGGGTGAAGCCCATTTAACTGTTTGTTTTTCTATTTTTTTTTTTTTGTTCTTTTAGTCTGTCTGCCCTGTGATAGTGACACCAGTTTGAAGACCCACTGGTATTAAAATGTGTTGCACTTGATTATTACCAAATTAAAATTTTTATAACTATGCATTTTAGGCAGTTTAACAAATCTACATCCCACTGAAATCTGCGTTGGCGATCTGAGGTCTTTAATGTTACCGCCCCCGTCGCAGTCATTAAAATCCATCATTTCATGCCTTTTGTCAGAAACTCTGGGCCACAGCATGCAACTGCGCTGAAACGAGTCCAACCGAAGACGTCATCGCGCATGGCGGGTGCTGGGGCTGGGTAAATTTGAAATTAAAATTGGGCAGAAACGCAAGGGGTTTGGGCTTTTTGTCAGTGCTGAAAATATTTTAAAATATCACAACCACAACACTGTCCTATGTTCCCTGTCTCCTTACACCCCTGCAGCGCTAAATGCAACTTTTTTTACTCAATGATGTTAAGAAATCAAAATCAAAGCTGTTGAAAACCCATCATGTGGCGACTTGTTTAAAATAGGGGGAGCTCTTTTCAAAAAGTCACCAGATGATGGCTTTTCAACAGCATAAGAATTTAATTTATACATTAAAATTTTATTTCCTCAGTCTAAGGGTCAATGGTGCAGATCTCTGCTGCTTTAACACTGAAATAAAAAGGCTACAGTCACAGAAAAACATACGGCCACAATGCGACACCCCTGAAACACCTAAATTGACCCCAATGATGAGCTTTCCCGGGCTGAAGAAATCATGCAAATGTGTGGTGCGATGCGACGGACAGACACAGTCAGACAGGATAATGAGAGGCATGTGTGAGTGTGTGTGGGGCTGTAATTACGATGTCTGAGGTGTGTATTCTCCAGAGGGAGGCTGGGGGTGGGGCGAGGCGACTGATGGAGATTTCAGGCCCACTGGAGATACAGCAGTTCAGCATCAGCGTCCCAATGCTGCTGCCAAACGGTCATGCGGTAATGTTAAATTAACATCGAGAAAGCATTACGGTAACATTGTGAGAACGACCTGAGTAGTTTAAGGCAGAGAGGCTGTTTAGGGGTGTTAGGGTGTGTTGTACAGGAGGAGGTAGAGGCTGTGTAGGGGTGTTGGGGTGTGTTTTACAGTAGGAGGTAGAGGGTGTGTGCGGGTGTTGGGGTGTGTTTTACAGTAGGAGATAGAGGGTGTGTGTGGGTGTTGAGGTGTGTTTTACAGTAGGAGGTAGAGGGTGTTTAGGGATGTTAGGGTGTGTTGCACCGTAGGAGGTAGGAAGTGTTTAGGGATGTTAAGGTGTGTTGTGCAGTAGGAGGTCGAGGGTGTTTAGGGGTGTTAGGGTGTGTTGTACAGTAGTAGGTAGAGGGTGTTTAGAGGTGTTAGGGTGTATTGTACAGTAGGAAGTCGGGTGTTTTGGGGTGTTAGGCTGTTTGGCACGGTAGGAGGAAGAGGGTGTTTTGGGATGTTAGGGTGTGTTGTACAGTAGGAGGTAGAGGGTGTTTAGGGGTGTTAGCGTGTGTTGTACAGTAGGAGGTAGAGGGTGTTTAGGGGTGTTAGGCTGTTTTGTACAGTAGGAGGTAGAGGGTGTTTAGGGGTGTTAGGGTGTGTTGCACAGTAGGAGGTAGAGGGTGTTTAGGGGTGTTAGGGTGTGTTGAATAGCAGGAGGTAGAGGGTGTTTAGGGGTGTTAGGGATTGTTGTACAGTAGAGGGTACAGGGTGTTTAGGGGTGTTAGGGTGTGTCGTACATTAGGAGGTAGAGGGTGTTCAGGGGTTTTAGGGTGTGTTGTACAGTAGGAGGTAGAGGGTGTTTAGGGATGTTAGGGTGTGTTGTACAGTAGGAGGTAGAGGGTGTTTAGGGGTGTTAGGGTGTGTTGTACAGTAGGAGGAAGAGGGTGTTTAGGGGTGTTAGGGTGTATTGTACAGTAGGAGGTTGAGGGTGTTTTGGGGTGTTAGGCTGTTTGGCACAGTAGGAGGTAGAGGGTGTTTAGGGGTGTTAGGGTGTGTTGAATAGCAGGAGGTAGAGGGTGTTTAGGGGTGTAAGGGATTGTTGTACAGTAGAGGGTACAGGGTGTTTAGGGGTGTTAGGGTGTGTCGTACATTAGGAGGTAGAGGGTGTTCAGGGGTTTTAGGGTGTGTTGTACAGTAGGAGGTAGAGGGTGTTTAGGGATGTTAGGGTGTGTTGTACAGTAGGAGGTAGAGGGTGTTTAGGGGTGTTAGGGTGTGTTGAATAGCAGGAGGTAGAGGGTGTTTAGGGGTGTTAGTGATTGTTGTACAGTAGAGGGTACAGGGTGTTTAGGGGTGTTAGGGTGTGTCGTACATTAGGAGGTAGAGGGTGTTCAGGGGTTTTAGGGTGTGTTGTACAGTAGGAGGTAGAGGGTCTTTAGGGATGTTAGGGTGTGTTGTACAGTAGGAGGTAGAGGGTGTTTAGGGGTGTTAGGGTGTGTTGGACAGTAGGACGAAGAGGGTGTTTAGGGGTGTTAGGGTGTATTGTACAGTAGGAGGTAGAGGGTGTTTAGGTGTGTTTGGCTGTTTTGTACAGTAGGAGGTAGAGGGTGTTTAGGGGTGTTAGGGTGTGTTGCACAGTAGGAGATAGAGGGTGTTTAGGGGTGTTAGGCTGTGTTGTACAGTAAGAGGTAGAGGGTGTTTAGGGGTGTTAGGGTGTGTTGAATAGCAGGAGGTAGAGGGTGTTTAGGGGTGTTAGGGTGTGTTGTACAGTAGAGGGTACAGGGTGTTCAGGGGTGTTAGGGTGTGTCGTACAGTAGAGGGTACAGGGTGTTCAGGGGTGTTAGGGTGTGTCGTACATTAGGAGGTAGAGGGTGTTCAGGGGTTTTTCGGGTGTGTTGTACAGTAGGAGGTTGAGGGTGTTTAGGGGTGTTATGGTGTGTTGTACAGTAGGAGGAAGAGGGTGTTTAGGGGTGTTCGGGTGTATTGTACAGTAGGAGGGAGAGGGTGTTTAGGGGTGTTAGGGTGTGTTGTACAGTAGGAGGTAGAGGGTGTTTAGGGGTGTTAGGGTGTGTTGAATAGCAGGAGGTAGAGGGTGTTTAGGGGTGTTAGGGATTGTTGTACAGTAGAGGGTACAGGGTGTTTAGGGGTGTTAGGGTGTGTCGTACATTAGGAGGTAGAGGGTGTTCAGGGGTTTTAGGGTGTGTTGTACAGTAGGAGGTAGAGGGTGTTTAGGGATGTTAGGGTGTGTTGTACAGTAGGAGGTAGAGGGTGTTTAGGGGTGTTAGGGTGTGTTGTACAGTAGGAGGAAGAGGGTGTTTAGGGGTGTTAGGGTGTATTGTACAGTAGGAGGTAGAGGGTGTTTAGGGGTGTTAGGCTGCTTTGTACAGTAGGAGGTAGAGGGTGTTTAGGGGTGTTAGGGTGTGTTGAATAGCAGGAGGTAGAGGGTGTTTAGGGGTGTAAGGGATTGTTGTACAGTAGAGGGTACAGGGTGTTTAGGGGTGTTAGGGTGTGTCGTACATTAGGAGGTAGAGGGTGTTCAGGGGTTTTAGGGTGTGTTGTACAGTAGGAGGTAGAGGGTGTTTAGGGATGTTAGGGTGTGTTGTACAGTAGGAGGTAGAGGGTGTTTAGGGGTGTTAGGGTGTGTTGAATAGCAGGAGGTAGAGGGTGTTTAGGGGTGTTAGTGATTGTTGTACAGTAGAGGGTACAGGGTGTTTAGGGGTGTTAGGGTGTGTCGTACATTAGGAGGTAGAGGGTGTTCAGGGGTTTTAGGGTGTGTTGTACAGTAGGAGGTAGAGGGTCTTTAGGGATGTTAGGGTGTGTTGTACAGTAGGAGGTAGAGGGTGTTTAGGGGTGTTAGGGTGTGTTGGACAGTAGGACGAAGAGGGTGTTTAGGGGTGTTAGGGTGTATTGTACAGTAGGAGGTAGAGGGTGTTTAGGTGTGTTTGGCTGTTTTGTACAGTAGGAGGTAGAGGGTGTTTAGGGGTGTTAGGGTGTGTTGCACAGTAGGAGATAGAGGGTGTTAAGGGGTGTTAGGCTGTTTTGCACAGTCGGAGGTAGAGGGTGTTTTGGGATGTTAGAGTGTGTTGCACAGTAGGAGGTAGAGGGTGTTTAGGGGTATTAGGGTGTGTTGTACAGAAGGAGGTAGAGGGTGTTTAGGGGTGTAAGCTCACCCAGGGAGAGGCCCAGCTCCGTCAACGTGAGCAGTAGCAGGATGACTCCGCCCCGCCCCGTCTCACGGTTTGTCATTGCAGCCAGTCTCATGCACTCCACAAATCTGGCCAAGCACAGCTCTCAGAGGAACAGCAGACTCCGGGATCCCATCAAAGACATCATCCGCACACAGTCATGTCCACAGGTCCAACCCCCTCACCTGCAATGCAGCAAAGGGACCAATCAGGACACAGTTCTTCTGAGAGCAATCCAATCAGGACACAGCTCAGTCGGGTTAAAAAAAAAAAAAAAAAAGTAAATCAGTCAACAGAAAGACAGACACTGAAAACCAGCCCACACATGCACACACCATCTCTCTCTCTCCCCCTCTCCCTCTTTCTCTCTGCCCTCAATTCAGTGTTGCTATAGCATATGATCACAAATTACTATAATAAACATGAATAAACTATACACAACAACAATTCAAAAGGGCATTTTGAACCGCTCTCTGTCAAAATCAAACTCAAATCTGAATTCAAAATGCTTTTTTGGCCTGACAAATTTGTACATGTCAATAACAAAACAATAACATATCACATATATAGAATAATTCTTATAATACAAATGGTAAAAATAGTAAAAGGACTTTTAGGTCTGTGCTTGTGTGAAGCAGGAACAGGTCTGTGCATATGCGTGCATGTGTGTGTGTGTGTGTGTAGGAACAGGCTGGTATTGGGGGAATGTGAGTATGTGCGAAGAATTAGTAAGTAATGCAGGGGAACATTGTGCATGTGTCTTGTGTTTGTGTTCACACGCGTGTCTGTGTATGTGGATATTGTGTTCACGTGCGTGCATGTTGTGTGTGTGTGCATGCGTCAGTATATATATATATACACATACATATATATATGTAAATATGTATATATATATATAAAATATAAAATAGTACTGCAGATTAAATGGCTTCATATAATTTACAACAGTATACATCATATAATCTTCTGATGAAGAGTCAAAAGGGGTAGGATTAAAAAAGTGTAAACTTCCTCCTACTCTTTTTTTGAACAGGACACATTAAGACTAATTTTTTTTCCTCTTATTTTTTCTTTTGAATATATATATAACTGAATAGGGACATTTTGTTTTTATACTTGTTTGAAAATAAATCAATCAATCAATCCACTATATCAATCAAAATGTATTCAGCGCTCAAAGAGTTAATTAGCAGGATCATGTGACCCGTGCATTTCTGTACGTCTTTCCTGTATGTTTTACACATCTGAGTTTCCAAAATCTGCCAGCCAATGGCAGGGGAAGCCCAGTGCGCAACATTAGAAGAGATGTCACCAGTATGGGGGACAACTTTTCACCAGTCTAGAGATAAACAAACAAACAGAGGTCGCTGTGCTGATTCAGAGAGGATGTACAACCCCAATTCCGCAATAATTGGGACAAAATATAAATTGTGAATAAAATCAAAGCGCAATGACTTTCAAATCACGCCAGCCAGTATTTTATTCATGATAGAAAAGAGATAACATAACAAATGTTGAAATTGAGAAATTTTACTATTTTATCCACAAAATGAGCTCATTTCAAATTAGATGGCTGCTACAGGCCTGTGTACCATGGTGTAGCATCCCCTTATAATTCTTTTTAACACAGAGTGGAGGCGTCTGGACTTTGAGGAGACAAGTTTCTTGAGTTTAGGCATTGGAATTTGATCACACTCTTGTTTAAGCCCTTTCTGCAGATGTAAACGCTCTCATCTATAGATACGCAAATTTAAGCACTTAGTTACAGTAGTCCACCACGAGATGGCACCCCTGGATCAGCTATTGAATATTCACAAGCAGGCAGAGCTGAAACGCGATTTAGAATATGGAGAACTTACCTGCAATCCCTGTTTTTCAGGAGTTGCATGAATTAAACTCCTAAGCTAAGCCTGATGTGCGAACTGGTCAATATCCTTGCCCATAGTATCGATCCAGTCATTTTAAAAAATTATCACTTGCGACAGAAAAAAAATTATTTTAGCTACAGTGAGCCTACAGTATTCCAATTAGTGGTTAAAAAAAATACGTTTTGTGAAGCAAAAAATCCGACATAGTATTGATTCTCTCATATTCTACTGTCAATTACATTCATCACACACAAAATATGCGTAGTTCCCTCCCATGGATTAACGCGTATATTGACAAATTGACAAATTTGTCCATTGACAAATTCAGCGCTCCCATCTATCCACCCAAGTACTGGTGTCGATAGCCAGTCACTCAATTATATACTCAGATTCAT
>CM056576.1:2067500-2082500 GCA_029721435.1 Gymnothorax reevesii
CCAATGCTGTGTTGTGCAGCTGTCACACTGGCGAATGTACGAGTTTCAGTCACCAAACATCCTCCCATATGAGTCAAAGATTCCAAAGTAAAACAAATGCGATCGCAAAGACGTCTTAACACACCAGAGAGAAATTAAAATCTGCCTTCATCATGTGTAAGGCTTGGCCAGGTCACTTGGCACCGACACTCAGTGGAGAGGCGGAGATGCACCTCAAACTCGCCTGTAAACAATGATTACTGAGACCAGACCTGCAGAGGCACATGCAGTAATAACCATCAGCGCCTCAGATTAAAACAGAAAATTAATATGGAAACTTCGCTGCGTACTGTGTCTCTATAAACCGGCAGCAGCCGGAGACCAGCTCTGAATCACAGCAAAGTAACATTAATGTCAAGTGAACACCTTCCGACACACTTGTGTTCGCGCCATTTAAAACAGCAATAAGCCAAGATTCCTCTTGTATGATGTCAAGTTGGGTAAAGCCATTAACATGATAAATTCAATGGATAAATCAATGCACTGACAAGAGGCGCTCCTGGATACGAGGTTTTTTCATGAATAATTAGCACAAGCCACCACTGAACGTGAATGATGTTGCTAAGCAGCCGCCGGCGAGTGTCCTGTAGAGGCAGACTGACAAGACAGCAGCGCGACGACCAGCTTCATCCGCGTGTTTCTCACCGTCACGCTCAGCTCACCTACAGCCCAATCAAACCCTGCGAAACCCACGCTCCACCGGGGTCAGCACATCACCGCCGGACGCAAACATTTCTCAACATCTGCAATTTAAATTAATTAACCCGTTTTTTTTTTAACTAAACGGACCAAATGTTGCCACAAAATGTGTCAAGAAAAAAAATTCTTTATTGATAAATAAATAATTTTATAAAGATAAGGATTTTGGTTTCATTGTAGGGCGAGGTGATATGTCGCGTTAGCACACGGCAGTGTGCACGTCGCCAGGGTTTCAGTATTAGAATGGTCTGGATTCCCTTCAGTTTTAAAGAAAGCAGACGCAGATTGGAGAGGTGTAGCCATGCGATTCTCTCTCAGGTCTGTGTTCACACCTGACGTCTCCAGGCCAATTCATGCTCTAATATAAAGACCATCTCAGCACAGCTCATCTCAGTACACACTGTACATCAGCTCTCCTCTCCGTGCTGTCAGTACGCAGGGATGCTTTAGCTGGGTAAACATGAAAACGCAAGTCCCAGCCAGACCCTTATTTTCATTTTTTCAACAGAAGTTGTTGACTTCAGGCATTAATACTGGAGTTATCGCACTGCACACCGCCATCGCATTATCCAACTCAGACCCCCATGTTCTGCGCCCCAACCCAAGATTCAAACAGGGTTGAAAACGACTCGCTGTTATATGTAGAGAATTAAGCGGACTCGATAAACAAACAAATCAGCACAGGAGCGCAGATCGCTAGAAGACCAGGCTCTCACACAGGTCAGAGCTCTCAGCAATACGTCGTAAAACTGCACTTAACCGCTCTTAAAACGGCAAACTACCGCCGTACTGCCAGCGGCTCCAACACTGGAGGTTTGGACTGAGTGCAGGGGGAGAAGATTCGCCCCCAGTACCTGCCTCACCCTGACAAGCGCAGCGCCATCAGACCTCTTCTTCTCCCTCAAAGCTCCCGTCCAGCTCGGTAACCCCACCGCCAAAGGTATGTGGACACCTGCTGAGCAAACATCTCGCTCTGAACTGACTGGCATGAAGACAGAGCCGTCCCCTGCAGCGTTTACGCTCCTCAGGAGAGGCTGGGCCTCAGATGTTAGAACATTGCTGCATGGTTTACGCACGAGAGCCTGAGCCATACTGTTCAGCGATTGGGCCAGACTCGCAGCGGCTCTCCAGCGTGACGCGAGACTCCAGAAGTTTTACATTTTCCACGGCGCAGGAAAAAGGGTCGGGTCGTGCAAGTGCTCAAGCATTAAGTCTGATAATTAACAAAATAATATTGAATCAATAGTGGGTTGATGTTCAGCAATGACAGAACACAGATAAAGTCACTACAACCCTAATAATGACTCAGCATAGATAAACAATGAGCCTGCAATGTTAATTCTCTCTGCAAAATGCAGAGCACCACATCATCTCTGCCCAAATGAAATCAAACGCTGCTGACGTCTGCGTTCACACTGTCCTCTTTCACACGGAAGCAGCTGAACCCTGGAGGGGCAGTCGGCAGCAGGCACACCACCTCCTGCACCAGCCTTTTCACATTTCTGCAATCCTGGCCACAACCTTTCACCCAGACTTGAGAAAATCTAATCATCATTTACTGTTCTCAAATGTACAACCTTCCTCTAAAGTTTCATCAAAATTGGTCCAGAATTTTTTCCTCAAATCCGGTTTACAAACAGACCCACGAACACAAACTAACCAGGGGAAATCATCACCAACGAACGACTTCGCTAGCGGAGATAACAAGCGAGAGGCCAGCTGAACCCACAGTACAGCAGTATGACCTCTGACCTCTCACCCGACAGTAACATTCTGCTCGATCAATTCCACCATACACCTGTGTGACCTCTGACCTCTCTCACCCTACAGGGGAGGCAGACCCCAGCAGAGGACTTGTGAGAGGTAACCCCAAACAGTCTGTAAACGCCTCTCTAATGACCCCATCCTCCTCTACAGAAGGAGTCGCCACTTCCTCCAACCCCACTGCCGCGTTTCCAGGGGGCCGGATATTTATTTTGCTCTCAGACAATCCTGTACAACAATAAGATGGCAGTATGCAAGAGACAATAACTGACTGTTCACGATATCCGCACACAGAGGTGCAGTCCAGCTGGATTCACAGGTAAAAAAATGCATTCTGCCACAGCCTGACCCTTCTCTGACCTGCTGCAATGCCTCATGGTAAACAGAGTTTTTTAAAGGGATTAGCACAGTATAAAGGCAGGCTATCTGAAACGCAAGTGCTCTAAATCACTAAATGAGGCGACATAAAAGCCTCTTTTACTCATCGATTTCAGGAGACAGCCCAAACCCTTTCAATATTTCAGGTAAGAACTAAAAAAAAAAAACCGCTAATTAGTACAACATAAAATAATCACCACTGTGTGTAACAATAGCAGATTAGCATTTCCCACAGAAAAATTCTGCTCCAAGAGCCATTTTGTGTTCGAAGCAGAATACGTATCGGGGATATAAAACTGCACTGCAACCACATTATCCGACCCAGTTTTGTGGGCATCATTCATAATTACCAAAACTGCGCGCATTACGGCATGTCTTCACCGAGACGAGCTCAAACTCCATGACGGGTAAAATTTATTTTGCCAGATGATATCATACTGCTACGTTTAAAATGAAATTCATTTATCAATCGCCGAGCATTTACATGAGTAATAATTCTGCTCAGACAGGCTACAATTTAGAGGTATATTTCCAAAACTCCAGTTTTAACAAGATGATAATTCTTCTTAATCATGCGCTTTTCGTGTTTACTGGAATAATGCAATTATTTTTGTGTGTCAGTGTGTGTGACAGTGGATGCGTGTATGCGCACCTGTGTGTGTGTGTGTGTGTGTGTACTTGTGAGGACTAAAATGCCTGGTGGGGATCAGAACTCCAAAAGTATGGTTAGTACTCGTTCTGATTTCAGGGACAGGTGTTGCGGTAGAGGCAGGCTCTAGGATAAGGTGAGGGGTTAAATGAAGGTTATTTGGTTGGGTTGTTCCGGGGGGCTCGAGGGAGGGGCTGAGACTATGGTGGGAGAAGGAATGCAGATGAGGGTTGTTTTCAGGTGGTTGGGGTACGGAAGTAGGATTTCGGTGCAAAAGTTACTTTTGAGCCCCACAAGAATAGAAAAAAAAAAAACAGAACTCCTTAATTCCTCACACAACGAAGATCACAGTCCCTCACTACGACACGAAGTGCAGCTACAACAGCGATTACGGTTCCTCATTACAACATGCAGCGCAGCTCCAACAGAGATTACGGTCCCTCACTATGACACACAGCGCAGCTACAACAGACATTACGGTTCCTCGTTACAACACGCAGCACAGATACAACAGAGATTACAGTCCCTCATTATGACATTCAGCACAGCTACAACAGAGGTTACGGTCCCTCATTACGACACTCGGCGCAACTACAACAGAGATTTCGGGCCCTCATTACGAAATGCAGCGCAGCTGCAACAAAGATTACGATCCCTTATTACAACACGCAGCGCAGCTGCAACAGAGATTACAGACCCTCGTTACGACATGCAATGCAGCTACAACAGAGATTACAGTCCCTCACTATGACACGGAGCGCAGCTACAACAGAGATTACGGTCCCTTATTATGACACGCAGCGCAGCTGCAACAGAGATCACGGTCCCTTATTATGACATGCAGCGCAGCTACAAAGTATAACAGAGATTACGGTCCCTCACTGTGACATGCAGCGCAGCTACAACAGAGATTATGGTCCCTCACTATGACATGCAGCGCAGCTACAACAGAGATTATAGTCCCTTATTATGACATGCAGCGCAGCTACAACAAAAAATATGGTCTTATTACATCACACAGCCTGGTTAGAACAAAAAATGGTCTTATCACAGCAGCCCAAATACACCAGAGAAATTAGCCTCATTGCGACACACAGTCCAGCAACAAAACAGAGAATACAGCCCCTCATCATAAAAACATGGCCCAGCTACAAGAGAGAATACAGCCCCTCATCATAAAAACATGGCCCAGCTACAACAGAGAATACAGCCCCTCATCATAAAAACATGGCCCAGCTACAACAGAGAATACAGCCCCTCATCATAAAAACATGGCCCAGCTACAACAGAGAATACAGCCCCTCATCATAAAAAATGGCCCAGCTACAACAGAGAATACAGCCATTCATCTACAATGCAACAAAGTGCAAATGCTTCCCAAGTAAAGTACCCTGAGGTACCAATTATGGTTTAACTGCTCTGCTCAAAGACATCGGCTAAAACTCGGGGTCTGACATGGTTTCCTGCCATAATGTAGCAGTGGTGTGATTTTTACTTGTGAAAATTCGCACCGATGGCACTTCAGTGTGGGCTACATGAGCAGCACTCCCACAGAATCCGTCAATGAGGGGCGATGGCGAGGAATTCCTGCACTCCCCCCTCCGCCCACCCCCGCCCTGAATCTGCCACAGACCCCGTCGTAAGACGGGGGGGGGGGGGGGGGGGGTGCTTTGATATGCTAATGCCCCATGCGTGTGTACAGACTGAGGGAGTTCCCACTCGCATTCATTAACAGGGTTAGTGTGTGTTTGTGAGAGAGTGTGTGCGTGCCTGAATGCATGAGTGTATTTGTGTTTGTGTGTCAGAGTGTGTGTGTGTGTGTGTCAGAGTGTGTGTGCGCGCTTTACTGTGTCTGGGAGCGCATTTCTGTTTTTGTGCGTAAGGGTGTGTGTGCCTGAATGTGTGTGTGTGTGTGTGTGTGTGCGTGAGCGAATTTGTGTGAGAGAGCGTATGTACGCGTGAATGCGTGTGCGTGGGAAAAAGTGTATTTGTGTGTTTGTGAAAGAGTGCATTTGTGCGTTTGTGTGTGAGCGTGTACTTGTGTTACCAAGAGAGACTGTTTGAGGGTGTGTAAGAGTGGGATGTGTGTGTGTTAGAATGGGAGTTAGTGTGTGAGCATGTCTGTGTGAGAGTGCGTTCACAAGGATGAACTTGTGTCTGTGTGCATGAGAGTGTATTTGCGAGCCAGTGTATGCGCGTATGAGCGAGTGCAGCTGGTGTGTGCAGCGTCGGAAATGCACGGGGGGGGTTGGGCAGAGAACGATTTTGCCCGCAAGTTGGAAAAGAGCCACATAAAATCGTGGGGGGTAAAAAATCGCCAAAATATCACCTCCGTAACAATTAAAGCATCCTGCTCTCATACCATTTCTGCTCTGTCTGCAACCTCCATTACAAACTTATAATTAATAATTAGAATTTTCATTGTGTCCCAGTTTAAAATGCTCCATCTGCAGCACAGGGAACCACTTGCCCAGTTTGCCAGAAAATACCCCTGTTAAAGAGAGGCTGCAGGTTGCATCAGAGAGGGAGAGACGTTGAGGGGCGGATCTCAGGGGCTGACTGACAGGCGCTTCTGTTACCCTGACACGCCTCTGAGGCTCACAGAATAAATGGAGGTCAATGGAGTCTCAGCATAACTGCTGACCAACTGCTGCATCTCTAAACAGTTCAAAGGAAACGCAGACCTCTTTTTCCCAGATTACACTTGCTTAAGAGCAGCTGAATATTCAGTCATTTCCCCTTCCCAATTTCAGATGTTTTTTCTTACTCGTCACATGTAAATATGCAGTAACGGGTCATGAGTCCTTCGCATCGCTGTGGAGGAGTTTTGTCCCGCCCTTCTTCCGCAGAATTGTTTAATTCAGCCCCACTGGAGAGCATGAGCTCACTGTTTAAGGTCATGCCACAGCATGTCAACTGGATTCAAGTCAGGACCTTCATTTCGTTTCTTTTGAGCCATTCAGAGGTGGACCGACATGTGTGTTTTGACATATTGTCCTGCGGCATAATCCAGCTGGACTTGAGCTTTAGGTCACAAACTGCTCGCTACACATTTCCCGTCAATATTTTCCAGTAAGAGTAGAATTCTTGGTCCCATCGGTTATGGTCCTGAAGCAGCAACCATCACAATACAATCGACACGTCTGACTGTTGGCGTGATGTTCTGACTGTGGAATACTGCATTAGATTTATGCCAGAGGTACAGGGATTCAAATCTTCGAAAAAGTTCCACTTTTGACTCATCAGTCCACAGAATATGATCCCCTCAGTGCTCGGTGTAACCAAGATGCTTTTAGGCAAATTCCAGACAAGCGTTTGTGTTCATTATGGTCAGCAGCTCTCCCATGGATGCCATTTTTGCCCAGTCATTTTCTTATTGCAAAATTATAAACACAGACCTGATCTGAGGCCTGCTGCTCTTCAGATGTTCGTCTGCATTCTGTTATGACCACCTGGATGAGTCATCACTGCAGTCTTGAAGGCATTTTGGCAAGGCGACCACTTCAGATTACCATACAGTTTCTATACAAGTGATGTTTAGAGTGAAACGAGACTGACAGTAATCATGCCAGGGTGTGTCTCATGAAATTACCCAAAATTCTTCTGGTTGATTTCATAACAAGGGGGGGGTGACTTTTTCAAATAGGGCCAGGTAGGATTAGATATCTTATTTCCTTCAAAAAAGGAAATAATCACCCTAAAACACTGCATACTGCATTTAGTCCACTTATTTTCACCCCATATTAAAATTAGTCTGATGAAATCAAACATTAACAAGTAACTGTTAAGCGAAAATAGAAGAAATCAGGTAGGATCAAATACAAATTCACAGCAGAGTGACACACGGATGTAGCGATTTTGAAAATCCAATGATAAGAGGCTGTTAAAGCACCAGTAAAATGTTAGTCACTCTGAACACAACGTCATGCAATGTTAGCAGTATAACCACCGGTAATATCAGTTAGAGATGCAAGATAGATGATGGTCGCCTTTGTAATAAAGGTAGTTGTACCTAAAGATAAAATGCATTATGGCTATAATTTATAGTCGTTACATACTTGGGCATTTCCATCAGCAGGAAAAAATGAGGGGCACTTGATCCCAATCAAGTTGACAGACTTATTTTCTAGCGAGTAATTTGCAGTAGGTGACATTATGGAAGGTGCTGGCAGTGAGAACTGCTGCCCCAGAATGCCCCGCTCACCTGCATCAGCGCTCTGCTGCATGGCTCGTTTGGAAATGGCTCGTTGGGTAAGACCTTTTCAAAACCCATAACATGCTGCTATTGCAATTTCAAGGATATAATTAAAGGGAGGCTGAATCCATTTTTTTTTTGTAACAATAACACCGTCATGGGAGCTCTGGTGTGAATATGCACCAATATGAGCATTGTTCAGCCGAGAGAGGAGCACTGACAGAGCGTAACTGATGCAGGGAGTAACACACATGCAGAGTAACACAGACTGAGTGTACCAGATATTAAGAGTAACAGACACAGAGAGAAACACTGACGCACAGAGTAACACGCAGAGAGTGACAGACAGGGAAACAGACGCAGACATAAACAAAGAAAGAGCTGCAAAGATTAGCAGATGAAGAGAGTAACAGACGCTGAGAGTAACACCAATGCAGAGTAACAGATGCAACGAGTAACACAGAAAGGAAGAGTAACAGACAGAGCATAGACAGCGTCACCGAAGCAGAGAGTAAAACAGACACAGATAATAATGACACCGAGAAAAACAAATATGTAAAGTAACAGATGCAGGACGTATTACAGACCGGGACTAACACTGATGCGCAGAGTAACATGCAGAGAGTAAAACGGACAGTAACAGAGATGCAGAGAGCAACAGACAAGTAAAACAGATATAGAGATACAGACCAGGACCGAGAGCTGCAGAGAGTGACAGACGGACTGTACCTCATACACAGGAAGTAAAACAGACAAATAGTGTAGGATGCAGAATCACAGACACAAAGAGTAATATGGATGCAGAAAGTAACACATGAAGAGAGTAACACTGACACAGAGTAACTGACAGACAGTAACAGAGACACAGGGTAACACCAGTACGAAGTGACAGACAGAGGAAAACCAGACGCAGAGCAAAACAGACACATAAAGTAACAAAGACACAAACACACAGAGTGCAACACAGACGTTAAGAGTAACTGACATGGAGAGTAACACAGATGCAGAGTAACAGACACAGTGTAACTCAGCTGTAGAGAGTAAGACAGAGCAACAGACACAGAGTGTAACTCACACACCCAGGAACAGAACAGCTCAAACTGTCGCAGCTGAATTCCAGACCTCACCGTCATTGCATCCCCAGCACGAGCACAAACACGCACGCACACCCACACACACACACACACACACACACACACACACACACACAGACCCATACTCACAAACAAACACACACACACACACACACACACACACACACACACCCATACTCACAGACCCATACTCACAAACACACACACACACACATACTCGCACAAACACTTACAGGCACCAACACAGACAAAATAAAACCACCACAAAATGTTACCCCATCCTGCTAAAAGCTGCGCTTCCCAAAAGGTAAACATGTAAAGGACAATAAACCCAACAGGACCTTTCAGAGCGAGACAGAAGCACTTCCTTTTCTCCCATTTTAAGGGGTCACCTATGGTCACATGCTCGAATCTCGAATCTCGTTTCGCTGAACCATCCGCTTCACTGTCACCAGAGACACCCTGTCAGAGCAGCTCAATCCAAAATGGATGCCAGACACTACACTGGTGTTTCCATCAGAGGGAGTTAGTTACAGGACACATTTACATGGCTTACAGCCCACTGCACTGTTGAACAATAACTCTATTTTCACAATTCAGTTTTCAAGATGAATGAGAAAGAAGATGTAATCCACAGACATAAAGATGCTCCAGTCTCCAGCTCCAGGTGACATAGTCGCCTGAGCGCTGAAGGCAGAAACCCTGGGGTGACCCCTAACCCAAACCCCGATCAGGGCCCCATGAGAAACCCGTCCAAGGGTTCAGCCAGGCACCGGCCGACCCGCTTCCAAGTGTAAATCAAATCAGAGCTTCACAAAAGAACTCACATGCGTCTACATTTTTTTAAATGTTCCTCTATACGACAGGTAGACCAATACCGGGTTAAAATGCCGCCCGTCGCGCTGAAGCTCTCCTTTCAGTCACGACGGCGGACGGACTGCAACCGTGAGGAAGCGTGGCCCCGGCGCCAGGCAGCGGTGGGGCCCTTTCTCACGGGGTAACATGTGGACAGGCAGGAGGGCTCAGGCAGCTTTAATTATACATGCGCAGTCAAATGATCTAATTCCGCTGCTACAGCCCGACGCGATCTCTCGAGACTCCCAGTGAACGAGCTGTTGCTTTTTCTCAGAAGAGCCGAGCGTCAGCGCCCTCCCCCCCTCCGCAACTACTACTGCCTTCTGATTTCTGTCTGTAAACTAAGATCATGCAAATAAAGAGAGAATGAGCTCACCTATACATTCATTCCCACTCTTTTGCATTATTTACAGAGGATAAAGCAATTTTTAATCTGAGCGCGCGCGCGCGCGTACACACACACACACACACACACACACACACACACACACCCTTTACACACATTATTCTGTTTATGGACCCAAAGATTATTTCCCAGAACCAGCTCTCCCACTTCTTAAAAGCATTAATTTCCGGTGAAGTACGCGGCCGTACTGCTGGTCAGAGCTCAGATCTCCAAAATAATTAGACTCTCATAATTCCGGAAAGTCCGCAAATCAGATACAGCAAGAACCGCGACCAAAGTCATCAGCACCTGGCTGCGCCTTCATTAACCTCAGCCCACAAATTTACCTCCCATTGCAGAATTTTTAATCACATTAAACACATTTCCCCTCTTGAAAATCGTCGCTATTGTTTCTGCCAGGCTTTGCGAGATGAAGCAAACAAGCAAAAATTTCGCAACAAACTCGAAACTGTTTACAAAACATTGACTTGTCCGGCCAATTGTGTGACGCCGAAGTAGGTGATAATGAAGGAAACAATGAATTCAGTGATACTGAGCGCCGACTGTTTCAACGAACCGACAGAAGTACGTCCCGTACAGACAAACACCGCGTTGAAATGACTGATAAAAATGACACTGATGAGTCTGAGCGGTAACAGGCGAAGACGCGGAGGCGCCGCAGCGGACCTACCGAACTGTAACCGGGTGCAGCGGATTCTTTCTTGTTGTTGATCGCAGGCTTTTGTCAAGGAGTTAATATGAGCGGAAAACGGGCAGAACTGCGGCAAGACCCCCGCCTCCGCCACTCTGATCCGCGGCAGTCAGCAGCACAAAGGCGAGCACTGCGGCGGCTGAGAGACATGCTCCGCTTCCCCCGCTCCGACCGACCCCATCAGGCACAGGCGCCCCCTCTGCCGCCGCGCATTCCCGCAGACCGACCGTCTCTCCCCATTGTAGAGCACCGCTCGCCCGGAAGGGATGGATGGATGGATGGGTCTGTGTTCCTTCGTCGTTTCTCCCTCTCTCTCTCTCTCTCTCTCTCTCTCTCTCCCCCTCTCTCTCCCGTTGGAGGGGCTGCCGAAGACTCCCGGGTTTCAGTTACGCGCTTCACTCCGGTTTCGCCAGGAAACAGCCACAGCGCGCGGCCTCCTGCGTGACTTTTCACTTTTTTCCCGAGAGCGTTTCGCCCGCGAGAAGCGGAGTCTCATTCACGGCGTCGTGCACGCGGATCGCAGCGGACGTACCGGGGGGCGACACACAACCTGCCGTCCGCGAGCGCGCGCTCTCAGTGGGGTAATGCGGAAAACCCGGTCTGGATCTTTGGCGGCCGGGGTTTGAGTTTCCTAACTTTCGAGCTTTCGCATGCGTGAGACCTTACTCTTCAAGCCAGGCTCTACATCCTCTAGTCGCTCCAAAGAAGTTGAACAGATGTATGCAAGGCGTTTTTACACGTAAAAGATATTATTTTTGTTGTTTCTTTGCTGTATAATTGAGCCCTCCCGTGTTTTCTGATGTACCGGCTCGCCCCTCAGCCGAGACCCCAGACAGTCCATCCAATGACTGAGTTCCAAGAGCAGTGGGGGGGATCGAGAGCCCCTCGCTCCAGCTGTATTTAATAAAAAAACCAACGAGCGAGGAAGGCGAGTTGCTGCCGCAAGGATCCGAGGCTTTGGTTCGGCTGTTTGTCACACATACATCATTCATCATAACTCTTTCCCCGCAGAAACGGCGATATTTATCATCGCACATTCCTGGCACACGCGCGCGCCTCTCCTGCATGTGGAATGACCTGGAGCTACAGGTCTCAGAATCACTGGCCGTTTCACCAGCTTCCATTTTTCCACTTTCAGGGCTGAAGATTTTTGCTGTTTTTATTTGCATTTTTCCAACAAGTTTTCTAAACACGAGACAATGGAGTAACGTCAAAGACTATGTTCGCACGTTAAGCCGTGTTTCCGCTCGGAGGAGCCGCAGGAACGGCAGAGAGGCTGGGGCCGCGCGTGAGAGCGACTCACTGTTACCACACTCTCGTATCAGAAAATTGATCAGAAGGAAAGGACAAAATTTTTTTTACGTCATCCGTGACAGGATCAATTCTCTTTCGAAGGCATTATCATCATCATCATTTTTTAATCTCCCCAACGTGGTCTGTGGGCCTGAAAGGGTTAAATGTACTGGAGAGGAAACGTGAACTTACGTGAAACCCTCCAGGTGACCGGAGAAGGATGAGAGAGGAACTGTGCTGTTTTTATAAGCATATTTTTACTTCACTGAGAAGACGAAGACCCCCCCTCCCCCCTTCCACACACACACACACACACACACGCATAGACGCTCGCATGTGTAACTGCACATACCCTCACACAATAAGGGAAAACAGATGTAATGAATGCAATCTGATTACTGAAACCCCAGCACGGGGAAATGTTTATGTATTAGTCGGCTTGTTCTAAAAGTACTCATACCTATGATTTATTCAGAGCCACCTGTGAAGGCGCGACCGCTAATGTTTTATTCATCCCAGCATTTACTCTTTCAGACGCAAATCCAACAATTTTCAATAACAATATTAAACATACTTAATGGCAATTGACAAGAAAATAAGGCCATGCTGGCGTGTTTTTCAGAGGAATTTGGACAATGAGTAAAATGTAAATTAAAAAAAAACTGCAAGTAGTAATTTGTTAATCCCTTTTGACTTGTATTCATTGAAAAAGTACCAAGACAAAATGTGAAATGTATTAACTCATCGACTTCAAAACGTGATATCTGCAACACCTTCCAGTGAAGTTGGGACAGGTCCATGTTTACCACTGTGTAACATCACCTCCTCTTCCAATAGCACTCACTAGTCTAAATAGAACACAGATTACTAATTACTAATGTTTTGATGGTAGAATTTCTTCTCATTTTTCCTTGATATATGACTTGATTTGGACAGCACTCTTGGGTCTCCATTCTTCTATTCTGTGCTTCATAATCCCCACCCATTTTCAGTGAGAGACACGTACAGACGGCTGTGCAGCCGCACTCCGACTGAGGAGCCGCGCTGCTGAAATAAGCGAGGGCGTCCCTGAAAAGAACGATGTCTGGAAGCATTATTGTTCCAGAATGTTCTTACTCCCTTCTGCATCCACTGTTCTGTCCGGGATGCGCTGGTTCATTCTGCCGAGCACTAAAGCTGTCCCAGGCCATGATGCGCTGGTTCATTCTGCCGAGCACTAAAGCTGTCCCAGGCCATGATACACACTGGGAATAGACAAAATCACAAGCTGGAAAACCAGCCAAAATTGTGACCAGCGATATCACGATACGCTGAGAACCAGGCATAACTGAACACTGTGGGCAAAAAGAAATAAGAACTAGAAAACTCAGAATACTGAAGGCTCGTAAGTTGCTTGGAGAAGAAAAAACTGAGTTGTAAAATGAATGGCAAAATGGGGAATTAATCAGAGGGGTGAACACAAATCAAGGGCAAGGAAAACGAGGAAGTGTGACAGAGGGCTCGACGGGAATGAAGTGAACTAATTAACAAAGAGAACAAGGAGGGCGACTGCGGGAGAGAAAACGGAGACGTGTGGGACAGAGATGGGAAATGGGGAAAATGTCAAAGTAGAAAAGCAATGCATAAATAATAGCAGCAGTGATAAATCAATGCAAAAAAATCTGAAAAGAAATAAAAAATGAAATGAACAGAATAGAGAACACAGCCGCACTCTGTTGGAACACTCTGTTGGAACACTCCGATCATCATCCCTGACCTTAGCGAGGGGACAAATCCAGGGGACCAATGTCCCCATGGAGCTGAATAAAGTTTATTCAGCATTTGAATTTCCTGTTCTCTATTTGCCTGTTTACCTGTGGAATGTACCAAAGATTCCACAACTTTTCTGGTATTTCCACTCCTCTGAGCGAAATGTTTTGAACGGTACTCTGGGCGTCTGATTTAGAGGTCTCAAGTTATTGTGAACATGAATGCAGTTGATTTGGTGAAACTTTGTTTTTTTTTCTTTGAGCTGTTATTAACTGAATATTGTTAAAAGAGAATTTGAAAAATTCTGTTTCTATTTTCAGAATGCAGACTGTACGAATGCTTGTAGAAGTGAGGCTGTGAGAGCTCGAGTACTGCGGTTGCCTGCGCAGGATCCCTGGCACATGGTATGGTAAATGCTCTTGGTGCTTTGCATGGAGGTTCGCGCAACAGCTGAATCACAGGCTCTCCGAAGGACCGGTGAAATCAGGGAATCGCACAAAGTGGTCATTTTCCACACATCTCACTGAGGCTATGCCAGCCTCACATGAATCAGCACATAATAACAATAATAATAATCATCTTAAAGCAAAAATGTAAGAAATCCAGGCACTCAGAGAATTGGTTCAAAAAGAAGTTAAAAAAGGGATAAAAAGCCTTTATTATTTCATGGCTAAACAGTTAAAATTTAAAAGTTCTAATAACTGAGAAATGTACTACACAGAGAGTGTAGCCTGTAGAAACCTAAATCAAATTTGGGGCTACTACCCTTTGCCAAAAAATTTGGGACACTGTCCTGTTGCGCTATAGTTTTAAAAGATAATTGCCGTTTGCTTGTTCTAAGCAGTGTGAGAAGTTGGCCGCCGTTCCTCTGCAGACTGACTGCCTCACGTGCGTCTGTCCCTCCGAGAAACTACTAACTGCCATGATGATGCTGGCAACAAGACTCTGTCAAGACTATAATATCCGTATCGGCTATTTTTAATGAGGTAAAAACATTTATTTATGAAAATTTTTTTTTCAATTATCATTTGGAATTTGAAATTTACTTTTTATCTTCAGGAACTCTAATATGGAATCAAAAAGTAAACATGTAATACAGAGATAAATTTTAAAAAGTGCAGTGTGCCTAAGCCTTCAGCGCAGTACTGTACACTTCGGTCAGTATGGAAGAGACATGATGTCTCAGTG